>LPNX010657237.1:297922-366994 GCA_001517045.1 Pseudotsuga menziesii | reverse complement strand
GCCTAGCCTTGCATATTTCATGGAATCTCTCACACAAGAACAAGACAAGCTGGTGATGATGGGCACCATCAAACCATCCAAAGATCAAGCTCTGATTGCTGGAGATTCAATGGTGGATTCAAAAAGCAAAAAGAAAGCTAAAAAGCCGCCTGAGCAAAAGAGAGACAAGAAACAGTCTCCTGAGGAGCCATGCGGTTCCAAGAAGAACTACCAGAAGAAGAAAAACAAAGGTGAAATGAACAAGTGTGCATACTGCAATAAGGGCAATCACTCTGAAAGCTCTTGTATGAAAAAACAAATTGACATGGTGACCCAACTCCTGGAGAAGAATGGCATCTCCCTTCCAGAAAACTCAAAGAAGAGAGAAGGAGGATCAAGTTTAGATGACAGAGAGAGAGTTCATGCTCTAGTTGCTGGCACATCAAGCTCACCCAGTTTTATCATTGATTCTGGAGCTTCAAGACACATTGTTTCGACCAAGGAGGCATTCTCCTCACTTGACATGTTGAAAGGTCCACCAATAGTACTGGGAGATGACTCTCTCACTGAAAGTTTAAGCAAAGGAAGGATAGATCTTGATCATGGTCAGTTCAGCAATGTGCTGTATGTGCCTAGTATCGCCTCCAACCTCCTATCAGTGTACTAGATGACTCACACTGGGTCTCCTAAGAAATTCATATTCTCCCATGATGAAGTTGAGATCACAGAGATCTCAAGTGGTAGAGTCATTGCAAAAGGAGTTGCAAATCATGCTCAAAAGGTATACATGTTCTCACACTTCCTACCCTACTCAAACCCCTCTGCTCTTCTGATTCATGCTAATGAGGCAAGAAAGCTTTGGCATGAAAGATTTGGCCACCTAAATTACAAGAATCTGTCTGATCTTAGTGAAAAATAAATGGTCATAGGGTTTCCCAAGATAAAATTTTCCAAAGGAGTCTGCCAAGGTTGTATCCTAGGAAAACACCCAGGGCACAAATTTGAGAGAGCTAGTCATGAGAGAACCTCTGCACCCCTCAAGCTGATCCACAGTTATGTTTCTGGCCCATTCCCTCATATGTCCATGAGTCAGGACAAATATGCATTGACCTTTATTGATGAATTTTCCAGGTATTGCCGGGTTTACTTCCTGAAACACAAGTCTGAAGTTTTTGGCCTCTTCAAAGTCTTTAAGGCTTTGGTTGAAAACCAGTATGAGAGGAAACTCAAGGTCCTCAGATATTAAAATGGTGGTGAGTATTTCAAGTCTGATTTTATTAATTATTGTGCAGATGTAGGTATTCATATGCAGCATTCTATCCCTTACACACCACAGCAAAATGGTGTTGCTGAGAGGAAGAATAGATCACTGAAGGAGATGGCAACATGCATGATGGAGGCCAAAAATTTGCCACCAAAGTATTGGGTCGAAGCTATAAACTATGCAGCCTATATCTAGAATAGGGTGCCTCATAAACAACTTGAAGGTATGACTCCTTTCGAAGCATGGAGTGGGCACAAGCCAGATGTGACCCATTTCAGGATTTTTGGCTCAAAGGCTTGGGCTAGAATTCCAACAGAGAAGAGGAAGGCTTTGTAGCCCCAAAGCCAAGAGTGTATTTTTTTTGGATACTCTAAATATTCAAAAGGGTACAAGCTGATAAATTTGAGCACAAACAAAGCTTTCATTGAAATGTGTGTTCAGTTTGAAGAAGAACCCCTTGCAGCAGTGGAAGTTGGAGAAGCCTCTTCTCCACCTAAACCTCAAGAAGTAAGTAAAGAGTTTGTTGAACATGTTGATTCTGATTTTTCTGATGGAGATGAGTTTATTGCAGACCCTAACAGTCCTACAAGGCCAAAATGGGCAGCCAAGACACTACATGCAACAGGAGAGCTAGCTGGGGATCCCAATGACCCAAGGAGGACTAGATCTCAATTTGAGAGTGGTATGTGCATGAAGGATCCTATGTTTGCTGAAAAATGATATTTGATGGTGGATTCTAATCCTCAAACATATGAATAAGTAGCAGGATATCCAATATGGCAAGCTGCCATGAAGGAGGAGTTCAGCTCACTCCAGAAGAGCAACTCATGGGAGCTAGTGGATCTTCCTCCAGGAAGAAAGTTAGTCCAGTGTAAGTGGGTCTATAAGACCAAATTTGCTGCTGATGGTTCACCACTGAAGTACAAGGAAATATTGGTAGCCAAGGGCTACTCACAGGTTCATGGCATAGATTACAATGAGACCTTTTCCCCAGTGGCAAAGATGGATTCCATCAGGCTAGCTCTAGCCATTGCAGCCTTAAAGCAATGGGAGGTACATCATATGGATGTAAAATGTGCCTTCCTAAATGGTGATATCACTGAAGAGATATATATGCAGCAGCCTTAAGGTTTTTCTACTAACCCTTCTCTTGTGTGCAGGTTGAGAAAGTCATTGTATGGGCTAAAGCAAGCCCCCAGGGCTTGGTATGCCAAGATCGATAGCTTCTTGCTATCACTGAATTTTGTTCGATGAAAATCAGATCCAAATGTCTATTTGAAGTTAGTTAATGGTTCATTAATGATCATTGTGTTATATGTTGATGACCTCCTCATTACAGGAAGCTCACATGATGAGATTGCTTCCTTAAAGGGTGCTATGAACCAAGCCTTCTCCATGACATATTTGGGGCTCTTAAGTCAATTTTTGAGGCTTGAGATTGCTCAAAATAAAGCTGGAATCAAGGTGCACCAGTCCAAATATGCCTTGGAATTGCTAAACAAATTCAGAATGAAGGATTGCAAAGCAAGCAAAACTCCTTTCCTTTCAGGAGTGAAGCTGGAAGAAGCTGATTCTTCACCGATGGTAAACAATACACTATATAGGCAATTGATTGCATGTTTATTGTATCTGAAACATACTAGACCTGATATTTATTATGCACTAAGTGTGGCTTCTAGATACATGGATCAGCCTCATGAGATCCATTGGAAAGAAGCTAAAAGGATCCTTAACTTTGTTCAGGGAACAAGGACACATGGGATCTTATATAAAGCAAAATCTGATCTTGATTTGATTGGATTTACTGACAGTGATTGGGTAGGTGATAGCACAGACAGAAAGTCCACATCAGGATATGTGTTCATGCTTGCAGAAGGGCCAATCATTTGGTCAAGCAAGAAACAGAGTGCCATTGCACTCTCATCTACAGAAGCAGAGTACAGAGGAGTTGTTAATGCAGCAACTCAATGTTTATGGTTGCAGGGTTTACTTGGAGAGTGTGGCTTCGAATCAGAGTACTAAAATACCATCTAATATGATAACCAGAGTACCATTCGAATCTGCAAAGATCCAGTTCAGAAGCAGAGAACCAAACACATTGAGATCCATATGCACTACATCAGAGAGCTTGTGCATGATGGCACCATTCACCTACTCTTCTGTTTATCTTCAGAACAAGTAGCTGATATCTTCACCAAAGCATTTTGTGAGAAGAACTTCAACAATCTCAAATCACTGCTGGGGATTTTTGATCATGCTGTGAAGCATGAGTGAAGACAATATTTCCAAATTTTGTTTTACAGTCCATGTTTAAGGGAGGATTTTCCCAAGTTGGTTTTGCCTTTTTCCTTGGTTGTATGGACATGCAGTATGTAAAAGGGTGACTAAGCCTTGTTGCTAGGCCCTATAATTTTCTGATATATTACTCATAATTCAGGCTTAAGGGGGTGTGTTAGAATAATCAACCCATAGTTTACCCACTTAGACATTAATTTAATTATTTTTGTCTTATTGGCCTAGTTCATGTGTCCCACCTTGTGCAAGTTTTCTTTTACCTATCCATAGTGGAAAAACTTGCCTTATTTGACTCATGTAGCACATGGGAAATCCCAAGGAATCAAATTTGCTTTATTCCTGGCCTCCTAGGCACCCTTCTGCTTTTTCTGCTTTATTCCCTGCTTTTTCAGTGTTTTAAGGCAAATGGAAAAGCTAGACTAGGTGAAGTGAACTAGTTTTTTGTCCTCTTCATCCTCCACTCTTTTCTCCTTGCAAAAGCATGTATGAGCTTCCATTCCACCACTCTTTAGCTTGCCTAAGCCATTTTTCCAATTCGTGAGCTCCATGACAGATTTGGGATCAACTTTTTACACCTATGGGGGATTTGCTTATTTTTAGTAAGCCTGCTTTATGCTAGATTCGAATTGCTCCTCATGCATTCAAATCCATGATGTATGTTATTTATTCAGCAACCTATTATATTACAGGGTTGGCTATTGTAAACTGAGTTAATACAGTTTAGTGTTCAGCTCCAATTTTAGTCTCTTTTGTGAGTGATTTTGCATGATCAATTGTTAATTGTTGTGAGTAAAATTAATCTATCACCTGGTTCAATTTCCAGAGTATGCAGTAGAGATCCTGAAGAGGTTTAGGATGATGGACTGCAAATCCATGGCCACACCTATGGCATTGAACCTGAAGCTATTGAGTGATGCTTCATTAGAGTCGGTTGATGCTACGATGTATCATCAGATGATTGGGTCCTTGATGTACCTGATGAAAATGAGACCAGAATTTTGCTTTGCTGTGAACACCTTGAGCCAATTCTTGACAGATCCGAGAAATGTTCACTTGATTACTTCAAAGCATATTCTGAGGTACCTGAGGGGTATAGTTGATTATGGGCTCAAGTACGAGGCGAATCAGAAGATTAACCTAGAGGGTTATGTTGATTCAGATTGGGCAGGAAGTGCCATCGATAGGAAGAGCACTTCAGGCTATTGCTTCAGTATGGGATTAGGTGTGATCTCTTGGTTTAGAAGAAAGCAATCCTATGTGGCACTGATTCCAATTGAAGCAGAGTATGTTGTAGCTTGTTTAGCTAGTTGTGAGGCGGTATGGCTGAGGAAGATACTGCGTGATTTATTTGATCTCCAGCTGGATGCTACTTGTATACATTGTGACAACTAGAGTTGTGTGAAGTTGTCAGAGAATCCAGTGTTCCATGATAAGTCAAAGCATATCGAGATCAAGTATCATTATATTAGGGATATGGTATAGAGGGGAGCAGTGAAGCTCTAGTATGTTGCGATGGACGATCAGATAGTTGATGTATTGATGAAGCCATTGGCTAGGGTGAAGTTTAAGTACTTCAGGGAGAGGGTTGGTGTTCTCCAGATCGATGTTCCCTCCAAAGGGAAGTGATGAGTTCGTGAGCCATTCTGACATGGGAGAGGATTAAGTTCCTTCCATGGTCAGATGTAAGGGCTAAGCCATTTTGTCATGGTGAGAGAATTTAGGTTCCTTCCATGTCAGATATGAGTGCTTAGCCATTCTGATGCAATTGTAGGATTGGTTCCTACGTGATCAGATATAAGGGTTATTGCCATTCTGGGAATGAAGGTTCCTGGTCAGTTACTATTAAAACTTATTCTAGGACTAAGAAGCCATTCTGATGTGAGAGAGGGATGTGTTCCCACTTGATTAGATATAAGGGATGAACCATTATGTCATGGAAAAAGGATTAGGTTCCTCCCATGTCAGATGTGAGTGTTGGCCATTTTGATGAGTAGGTCAGATGTAAGGGCAACTGCCATTCTGGGAATGGAGGCACCTGGTAAGTTACCAGGTAGATCAGCCTAGGACTGGGGGCCATTCTGATGCGATGGTAGGATTAGTTCCTCCATAATCAGATGTGAGTGCATGCCCTTTCGATGCGGTGCTTTCGAGCATGGCCTAATATAAGTGCAGATCCCTTTTGATGTGGGGCTTTCGAGCATGGTCGATTTTAAGTGCTGAGCCCTTTCGATGTGGTGCTTTCAAGCATGGTCAACTATAAGTGCTGAGCCTTTCTGATGTGGTGTCTTTAGACATGGTGAGATGTAAGTGCAAAGCCTTTTCGATGTGGTTTACTTGCACATGGTCGGATATAAGTGCTGATCCATTCTAGCGCGATGTGTTTACACCTGGTTAGATGTGAGCGTTGGGCCTTTCTGACAAGATGAGGTCAGATGTGAGTGCTGGGCATGCCTTTCTGACAAGATGAGGTCAGATGTAAGAGCTGGGTGGGCTATTATAACTTAAGTGTTAGATATAAGTGCTGATGAAGACCTACATGAATGGTAGGCCTACGGGATTGACTCTGTAGAACTTCTCATGACAAGAAGAATCGAGATAGAACCATTGTGAGATAGCATGTGATGATGATCCAGACTTGATGACAATCTAGATCAAGTGATGATTTAGATGTGATGATGATCCAGACTTGATGATGATCCAGATCAAGTGATGATCCAGATGTGATTATGATCTAGCAGTGATGATCTAGTAGTCGTGATGATGCAAATCCCGTGATGAAGAAGACTTGAAGAAGAAGATGACTTGAAGACCAAGAAGACGAAGAAGACTTGAAGATGAAGATGATGAGATGATCCAGTTGAGACATAGAATAAGACCAGTACTGAAAATTGTGTCGAAAGAATACCTTCCTAGTGAAGAGGGACTGCTGATGTATTTGTAACTTCGGAATGTATTCATCTATGTATCTTATGTCTTGTAACCTGATGTTTATTCCAGAATGTGTCTATACTGTAATTGAGTCATGATGTCATGCCCTCAGGTTTCAATCAGGAGTATCTATAATGTAAACAAGTCTTGTCAAGTCATTGTGGGTAACCCTCCTATTGTCTAAGGGTTAAAGTCCCCACAATTCTGGGGCACTAGGGTTATTAGACTCACCTAGTGAAGTCTGATCTAGTAGGGTTTTAGTCATGCCGAGAAGTAGTATAAATAGAGAGGTAATCTCTCTATTTAACACACATCTCATACACACTCAAGTGTAGCGCATAGTTGAGGAAGGAGAAGACATTGGGGCTAGATAGAAAGAAGGTTACTGCTGTCGAGAGATCATCTTACTATTTTGAGATTCTCTATTTTGGTGCTGATTCTATCTCTGAGGAAGTTGCAGGGTTTTCTCCATTTATGGTTTCCCTGAGGAAAAACACTGTGTTCATTGTCTCTTGTTTTTTATTGTTGTACTTGTTATTCTCTTTACTTAAAGATCCTAATAATTCTATCTTAATGAAGAAAAACTAACACATTTACAAATCAAAACTTAAAGTTCCAAAGTCAAAAGAATTAGCTAGACGAAGGCATTTTTAGATCATTCAACTTCTGAAATGAAGGAAAACAGTTTACCTCAAATCAAACTCAAAAATTCAAAATTGTAGCAGAGGATAAAAACAAAGCTCAGCAATCCAAATGATCCCAGGCAAGATAAAATAAAAAAAGGAGGGTCCAAAATTTTAAAAAAATTTGGGAAAATAGTTGCAGCTGCAACAATTAGTGACTACCTGGTGAACCCAGATGTCTGGACAATTTCATCCTTAAGTAACAGACTGTTTGACAATAAAACCAACATGTTGAATTCTTCTAGATGTCTGGATTTACCAAATGGCAAATATATGTACTTTTAATCATTGATGATAGTCCAATTTAGGAAAATGGAAACCAAGATTTCAAAGTCAAGATAACTCTTTTGAGGCCAGGAATATGAGTTTCATTTTTTACCTCTATCTTCGGCTAGCTTCCAGCTTGGACACCACAGGACTATAACATATGGTAAAGAGAAATATTCATTTGTTCCTCATTTCCATGCCATTTTGCACTTTTTTGTGCTTTTGGACTTTTTGTTTCTTTCTTAGTCCTCCTGCATGCCTTTCTTTCTAAATTTTTATTCAGGATCCTCTATCAATAGTGCCCTATTGTGTGAGAGATGTTTTTAATTTTCAGCTCATGAACGGAGAAGAGCTTTGGCAATGTTGTACTCATTTGGTTCAGTACTTCATTTTGATACATATTTCTTTCTTAGGATATTTTTTGACTTTTATTTTCCTTTTGGCTTTCAAGTCTTGGCATGGGATCATTTATATATAATATACTATTTACCTTGCTTCCTTTCCATGGGTCTTTTGCTTTCACCCCCTAAGACAATTTTAAATGTGAGATGGATGGAGCCTCGAAATAGTATTCCAGACCTTTTGATCCTGAGTTATTTTACAACGATTAAGTAGGACTTCAATGTGTTCATAGACATTTAGGAAAATTGCTAAACTATAAGAAATTATTTTAGATAAATCAATAGTACACAGTCTTATAACCAAGGATTTTAGCTAATCCAGAATTCTGATGCTCTCCATGCAACCAAAAGTTTGCTTCTTTTATTGAAATCAATCAAAATCTAATTAAAAACAAATAGAAATAAAATAAATCAAAAATAAAAAACCAAATTAGTTTATTTATGTACAAGATAATCAAGAAAATAAAATAAATAAATCAAGATTTTTTTTTTTTGAGAACTAAACCACTAACTGGTCAGTTCTCTGCCCACCCCTGTAAATCTGACAACTTGTAAGTTGAGGGGCTAGGATTGACTGAAAAGGCCTACCCATTATCTAATCCTACTGTACTTGAATAAAAACTACATCTACTATTTTACAATCAATCTCATCCACCCGTTAAAATTGAAGGAGATTGGGCTGGGTATCTGGTGTACTGCTAGCTTCTTCCGCTTGGTAGTTTCCTAGTTCTAGTTCAATTAGATAATTTCTCAACACAGAATTCACTGGTTCATTTTTTTCTTCCAATTGAGTAACATTGTGCTTCATGTGAGGATCTCTTAATATTTTTATTTGGTTTGGAATTCCCTTATGAGGCAACCACAGATGTGACCAATTTGATGCGAAATACCCATTTAGTCTTGTTGACCAGTCTCGATTCAAAACAAGTCCATAAACATCAAGTATGTCTGCTACTACAATATCAATATACTAACATACCTTTTAATTGGAAAATAAGCGAATCAGAACATCTTCCATTACCCCGACTACTTTAACAGTGGTCTTGTCTAGCTGAGTAACCTGCTAGGTAGTTGGTTTAGGTTGTCCATTGATCTTTTTGTAGATTGAAAGTGGCATAACATTGACTGCTGACCCTGAGTCTACTAAACAATTGTGCACATTATGGTTTAAAATCTCAAAAGTCAGTAGGAATGGTGGGGTTTTAAACCTAGCCTTATCTCCCACAATTGTTTCAACAATTTCTTCTACAGGTTGGTTGTTAGTGGGAAGCTCTTCCTCTGGTACTTCAAGTGCTTTTAACAAATTTTCTTTCTATTGAGGTACATTACACATTTCAAATAACAAAATATTTTCCTTAGCCATTTTAATGTCCTCCACAATATCGTACCCCATCTCAGGTGTTTTGAGATTTTCCTTGACATTATCCACTTTGTCTTCAAAAGGTTTAGCATGCATGTTGACTTGTTTCAGATCTTGACTGATAATGGTAAATTCAGGTATTTCATCAGTTGTGTTGTTCTTCTGTATTTTTTTCATGTTCTCTTGAAATTTCTTAATCTTCGGAAGTATTGAATTGTCTTTATTTAACAAACCTTGACTTCTTGTTGTCACATTTGTTTATGATGTTTCTTCCTGTTTTAGTGAACCTTCTTCTTCTGTATCAAAAAGTGAGACACAGTCCCATAAAAGCAGAGCATCATCCTTTTGTTTTTCTGTGGGTTGACTATTCTTTTGTTCTTCATTATCAGTTTCTATTAATTTAGAGTCCAATAGCTGATTCATTACTAATGTCATCGAATTTATCCATTGAGGACATTTTTTTTCGGAATGAGGCTGCTGATGAAAGGTGCAAAAATTATCCATACCTACCTCAGTTAAATTCATTAATGTAGTACTGTGTGGAGGAGGTTTAGATTGATTGTTGTCTTCTCTCCTTTTATAGTAACGCTTATATGCTTTATGAACCTCCTTTTCTTTTTCCAAATCTATCACTCTGTTAGATATCTTCTACATCATTTTCAACATTCCTTCAAAGTCATGTGACTACTCGTCTTTAGGCTTAGTCAGTAATAAGGATTTCTTACCAAAAACGTTTTCTCCCGACTGCTCAGGATAATCTTCTATGCTCTCTTTTTCAGCCTCTACCCTCTCAGCTTCTTCATAAGTTTCTGATAACGTAGGTTTAACTGACATCTTGGCAAACATGGCCAAGTTAGGCCCTAGAGCTGAAGTATAGTATTCAATCAGAACATTATCAGAGGGCTTATCAACTGCAGATTTTTTTTTAAGATAAGTAACAAACCTTTGAGTGAAACTATGCAATTTTTCTTTTCTTTCTTTCTTTAAAGCTCATAACCCTTTCATTAGAGCTGCATGAGTTTTCTGGATTGCATATTTACTTCTGAATATTGTTTCAAATGTGTCCCAGGCTGTGATTGAATTTGCAGGCAGAGCAAAATACCATGAGGTTGCTGCTCCTTGCAGACTACATCTTCACGTTCCCTAGCTCATAATCCTTCTATAGCCAAGTAAAAGCTTTGCAAATGATCATCTACCAAAATATTTTCACTTTGGTCAAACTTAGGCAACATTTTCTCAAAAGCTTGAGGTAAGTCATGCAAAGGAGGTGTTAGGTTTAATGGTGATCTAGCCTTCCAAGTAGGTGGTGGATTTGGTGGGTTGGGTGGCTGATTTGCGTTTACATTAGCCATGATTTTAAGTGGAGAATGAGGTGGTGAATGAACATGGGTATGAATAGATGAATAGTAAGGTGTATCTGGGCCCAACTTATTCAATGGTTGAATAACTTCCTATAAGTTTGTTTCTACAAGTTCTTCAAAATCTCCAACCAACACTCCGTCTTCCAATATAGGGCGATGTTTCTTCCGATATTCTCTTTTGGGTAAGCCAGGAATAATTGGTAATCCTCCAAAATTCTTCGCATATTCCCTAGTAAATCTTCTTAGATCATCAACTACTTCATTATCAATAGAATATAGATGCCCTTGATCCAGGAGGATCCAGGAAGGCCAAATTTTCAAAGTCCTCCAATCTTAGCAAAAGTAGCACCAGATTGAAGGGCTCATCAAGATGATTCCAACGGCGTTCTTTTCACCTCAAACGGACTCTGTATGAGAAAGTTATCACGTTATGTTTTATGAGGTCAACAGACAAAATTGGCAAAAAGAGGTGCCATGTGGCACCACTGACAGCGTGACACGTGGCATATGTACTGTACAAACATGATGATGTTGCACCACTGACAAGGTGACATGTGGCATCCGTACAGTATGGACGGATGATGTGGCAGTTGTACGGACAGACAGGTGGAAGTACGGTCTAATCTGGATGCGACACGTGTCATGTACGGACAATGAGGTGGCAATCCAGTCAGCGGTACGAACCAATACGAATGTGACATGTGTCATTATGGAGGTGACCGTGCAACTTAGTTGGAAGTACGGTAGATGAGTTGGCATCTAACTGGGCGTAGAGGTGGACCAATTCGGAACTGCCACGTGGCAGCATCGGATTGGCCAATATTGATTGAAGTTCACCAAAATGTTGCTGCTCTGCTGGTTTTGAACTCCTAACCTCCCATACCCTATCTCTACGCCTTTACCAATTGCGCTGGTAGTGTTCTTTGTATAATGTATGGAAATAATATTATTTAAAGTGGCATTTTGAGCCCTAAAGGAGCTGGGGCTTAGCCTCGACCTTGGTTCTTCCTTCAGCGTGAATGGGAGCTCCGACTAGCACGGGAGCCCACGCTCTATTTCAGCACATGTCGAACTATAAACTATATAAAATGGGTTATAAGTGGGTCTAAAAACAAGTTACGTTATAACAAATTTGTTCTAAACAAAAAAGCCATATTGTGGGTTCAATGAACCATGTGGTTTTGGGGGGAAAGAATTTTATTGTAATATTCTAAAAATATAAAATGTGGTTGGCATAGTTGTAACTATGTCAACTACATAATTTAAGAAGAGCCTAACCAAGTGTGGGGAGTTGGAACCATATGCCTTCTTGGGCAAAATTTGTTGTAACTAAAGAATCATGAGGAGAATGTGGAGTGGGGCAAGCCAAGCCTATATAAACCCACTTAATTTCCATTTACAGGGCATGCTTTGGAGTGGAGAATTTGTAGCTAAAGGAGAGAAGGGAGATTGCATAGCTCTGCAAGAGGAAGGTACGAGTGTTTATACTCATTTTACACCGTCTTCAGGCTTCGGAGTTGCTGGAAGCAGTCTTTTTGTGGTTTGGGCAGCGGTTCTCTTCTTGACCATTGTCGCCAAGGTATCATTGTATCATTGCCATGTATTTTGCCTTGTGTTGAGATTATAGATCGGACCTCCTATTGAGAAGCAGGCCCGAAGACGTAGTCCATCCTGGACGAACTCCGTTATCAACTTGTTGTCTTTATGTGCGTATTGTCTATGCTGTTTGGTTCTCTTCTTATGGATTTGTGAGCTTCATTCATGCTCTTTATGCAATTCATGTTAACATCGTAGAGTAGCAAAGATCTTGTTTTCAGATAATGTGGTATCAGAGCAGATTTATGTGAAGTTGGATTGTGAGTGTGGATGCTCACGAGGGCTAAACTGCAAGCTGGTGAGGGTACATTAGAGCCTTACAATTCCGAGATCGGACGTGCACACCGAAGGAGGAAGATGGATGCTAATGATGCCCGCATCGAGATGGAGGAAAAATTTCACAAGGTCTTCTACATGATGGCCGACAAGGTAGACAAGTTGTTTGCAAACTATGAAGAACGCATGGCAAAAGAAAGAAAAGGAAGTGAAGTAAAGAAGGAAGACAAATAAGTGAAGGAAGAAGGCAATGCTTCAGTTAACCAAGGAGGAGGTGGCAAAGAGCCTCCTGAGCCTCCCTCTTCACCTTCAGCTTCAAGCACAAGTTCAAGTGCTTCTTCCTCATCTCATTCTTAGCATTCCAAGGTTCCTCACAAAGAGCCTCAAGAGAAGCCCTTATTGAAGCTCGATGTGAAGTTTGATTTGCCCGTGTTCAATGGGGAAGCGAATGCAGAGAAGTTGAACAATTGGATAAGGAAAATTGAGGTCTATTGCCGAGTTCAACAGATCAAAGAAGAAGATGTGAAGATTCAGTTGGCTTCACTTCGGTTGACAGGCCCTGCACTTGTATGGTGGGAAAGCAAGCTTCAGTAAGTTAGCAAACAAATGGGTAATCTTCTCTCATCGTGTTCTGCTTTCATTTCTGCTTTACGTAAGCAATTTTATCCATTGGGTTATGTTCAAAAGGCTATGATGGATTGGAAAATTTTTAGACAAGGCAAGGGTCAGAGTGTTCAAAATTTTACTGAAGAATTTAGAAAGAAAGCTTTATAGTTGAATATTTCTTTATATTCTCCTGACTCTATTGAAGTACATTGGCGCTCTTGATCATTATCTACACCATACTTTGCTGTTGTTGAATCCTACTAGTGTGGATGAATCAAGTGTTCAGGATACTCATCTTAAGAGCAGGGGGAAGAATTTGCAAGAAGACCATCTGAAGAAGCCTTTCAAGCCCAACAACAACCACAAGTCCAAAAAGAAAGACAAGAGCAAGAAGACAGCTACTGCCAAGAAGGAAGGAGGAAAGCTCCACTGCAAACATTGTGACACTGATGGGAATGATGAAGAAAGTTGTTGGAAGTTGCATCCTGAACAGAGGCCAAAGCATTATGGAGGAAAAAAGAAGAAAAAGACCGTTGCAATAGTGCAATGAGATTTGGGCTCCGACTCAGGTGACGAAACCATGATTACAGCCGTGGGAATGCAAGGTAACAAAACTCCTCATACTGGTTCAAGTTCTACTCATGTTTCTAAAGAAACTGATAAAAGAAGAAGTGAGTTGTTTCACATACGAGTTGTGTCTAAGCATACAAAGATTGAAACATTATTTGATCTGGGTTCTCAACTAAATTTGATCTCAGAATCAGTTGTTAAGAAGTTGGGCATACAGACTAAACCTCACCCCAAGCCTTACCCTCTTGGATGGGTATGTGATAATGATAAGCTACAGGTGACTAAGAAATGCAGGTTAAGGTTTTCTATTGCTTCAAAGTTGATCGATGAGGTGGAATTAGATGTTGTTCCTCTTGACATCTGCGGTATCGTATTGGGAAGCCCATCCTTGTATGATCGAAAAGCAGTATTCTTCCATCACGAGAACAAGTACCATCTCACCAAAAATGGGGTGGAGTACATTGTGAGAGCTCACAGTATGAAGGCTAACACCACTCTTGTTAGTGCAGGATAGATGAAGAGACTCATCAACACTAATAAGAGATACATGCTCATGGTTGTGAGAGAAAAATATGCTGAAGCATATGATTCTTTCAAAGGTTGTGATCCTTCTCATAAAAAGGCTATGATTGATATTGTGGCTAACTATGATGAAATATTTCAGGAACCTACAGGTTTGCCTCCCAAAAGGGAGATTCAACATGAGATCCATCTCCAGCAGGATGCCCCTCTTCCTAATGTGGGCATGTACAGGTTGTCCGCAGTTGAAATGGCAGAGATTAAGAAGCAGGTTCAAGACTTGTTGGACCAAGGAGTGATCAGACCCAACTCCTCTCCATGTGGTTCGCCGATTGTGTGGTGATGAAGAAAGATGGCACATGGAGGATGTGTGTTGACTATCGGGCTCTCAACAAGATCACGATCAAGAATCGATACCCACTTCCTCGCATAGATGACTTGCTCAACCAGTTGAAAGATGATGTGTTCTTTACCAAGTTGGATTTGCATAGTGGCTACCACCAGATTAGAATTGTAGAAAGTGATGTGTGGAAGACGACCTTCAAGACTAAGCAAGGTCTATTTGAGTGGTTGGTGATGCCCTTTGGGATTTGCAATGCACCTGCAACCTTTATGCGGGTAATGAATGATGTTTTATAGCCATTCTTAGATGATTTTGTCATTTTTTATCTAGATGATATATTGGTCTTTAGTAAAACTTGGGAAGCACATGTAGGGCATGTAAAGATAGTGTTGGATACTTTGAAAAAGGAGAAATTGTATGTAAAATTCTCAAAGTGTGAATTTGGCAAAACTTCATTAGTTTACTTGGGTCATATTGTAGGAGGTGGAAATTTAAAAATTGATCCTTCAAAAGTTGATGTAATTGTCAATTGGCCTAAGCCTACTAACACTACTGAAGTTAGAAGATTTTTAGGAGTTGTTCAATATTGGAGAAGGTTCATTCAGAACTTCTCATACATAGCATCTCATTTGCATGCCTTAACAAGTGTGAAGAAAGCCTTCCAGTGGGGAGGTAAGCAGCAGAAAGCCTTTGACACATTGAAGGGAAAGATCAGCACCGCCCCAGTCCTAGCCTTGCAAGATTTGCAGCAACCATTTGAGATAGAGATAGATGCCAGTGGATATGCCATGGTGGCAGTATTGATGTAGCACCGCAAGCCTATTTTCTACCATTAAGAGACTTTTACTCAAGCAGTGATCAACTACCCCACCTATGACAAAGAGTTGTATGCTTTGGTTCAGAGTGTCAAGAAGTGGAAACACTACTTGATGGGTAAGGAGACGATCATCCATACCGATCATCAGCCCTTGCAGTATCTCCAGTCCCAGACTAAGCTCCAACAAGATCATCATTTCAGGTGGATGGGAGTCCTTCAACAATTCCATCTACTGATCAAGTACAAGAAGTGTACTAGTAACAAAGTGGCAGATATGCTCTCTAGACCTCCTATTGTTGCATCTATTATTTTGAAAAATGCTTCTTTGTCCCATGAAATTTATATTGAGCAGTATGCTACTGATGATGATTTCAAGGAGATTAATGAGAAGCTAACCAATGGCACACAGGTGGAAGGCTACTATTTGAAGGGAAATTTGCTCTATCATTTGGGCAAGTTATGTGTTCCTATTAGTGAAAGAGTCCATGTAATACGAGAAGCTCATACTTCTCTTGGATCAGGGCAATTTGGGGTAGGTAAGAATTTGGCTCATTTGCAAATACTTGTGTATTGGCCTCACATGAAAGACATTGTAACAAAATATGTAAAGGGGTGTGTGATGTGCTCTACTTGTAATCCCACTAATAGAAAATTGGGGCTATACTCACCACTTCATGTTCCTTCCCATCCTTGTGAAAGCATTTCCATGGATTTTGTGGGGGGTTTGCCTATGTCTAGGAGGGGTCATGACTACTTGTATGTGGTCGTGGATAGGTTTAGCAAGATGTGTATTCTTATGCCATGTAAAAATTAGGTCACTGCAGAGCAGACTGCTTCTGTTTTCTTTCAGCATGTATGGGTTCACTTTGGACTCCCTACGTCCATTATCTCGGATCGGGACTCCTGATTCCTTGGAGAGTTTTGGACATAATTATGGTGTATGTTGGAAACCAAGTTGAAGAGGAGCATCGATTTCCATCCACAGACCGACGGATAGACAGAGGTAGTCAACATGATAGTTGTTCATTTGCTTCGAGGTTATTGCAACAAGCATCCTAAGTTATGGGATGAGCAGATCCAGTATGTGCAGCATGCCTACAACAGGGCTATGCATTCTTCCACTCAGAGCTCGCCATTTGAGAGATGATTTGGGTACTTGCCAAAGAATCCATTGGACTTGACTTATGGGAGAGAGGTTGATTCAAGCACTTCCAAGGATGAAGACAAAGCCCGCAGGTTCATTCAGAGAGTTCAACAGGTACATCAAGCAGTGCAAGAGTAGTTGGAGAAGAGTCAAGCCCAGTACAAGGCTCGCCATGACAAGCATAGAGTTGATCATCAGTTTCAGGTAGGAGATCATGTGTGGCTTCACATCAGCAAGGAGAGGATGAAAGGACAAGGCAAGAAGCTCAATCCCATTAGATATGGTCCCTTCACCATCTTGGAGAAGATTGGGATGAATGCCTTTCGCTTAGAGCTACCGCCATACATGCAGATCTACTCAGTGGTGAATGTGGAGAACTTGAAACTCTATGAGCCTCCCATGATCATGGATGAAAGGGAGAATGTCTCATTTCCATCAGTTGATGAATTTTATCCAGAGTACATGGATGAGCTATAGGAAGATGTCATCCTGGACAGAAGGACAAGGACTTCTCGCATAGGTGATGTTGATTATCTTCGAGTGGGCATCAGAGGCACTCATCCAAGCAAAGCTAAGTAGATCGAGAAGGATAAAGTGAGGGAGAAATTCCCTCACCTGTCTGTTGATTAGTAAAGGATTTTGGATGCCAAAAGCTTCTCAGTGGGGAGGAATGATCCAAGAGGATCCAGGAAGGCCAAATTTTCAAAGTCCTCCAATATCAAAAAAATCAGTGCTAGATCGAAGGGCTCGTTGAGACGATTCCAACGGCATTCGTTTCACCTCAAACAGACTTCGTATGAGAAAGTTATCGCGTTCTGTTCTATGAGGTCAACAGGCAAAATTGGCAAAAAGAGGTGCCACGTGGCACCACTGACAGGGTGACACGTGGAATCCATACAATACAAACATGATGACATGGCACCACTGACAGAGTGACACATGGCATCCATACAATATGGATGGATGACATGGTAGTTGTACAGACAGACAGGTGGTAGTACAGTCCAATCAGGATGCGACATGTGTCATGTACGGACGATGAGGTGGCAATCCAGTCAGCAGTGCAGACCAATCCAAATGTGACACATGTCAATATGGAGGTGACTACACAACTTAGTTGGCAGTACGGTAGATGAGTTGGCAGCTGACTGGGCGTTGAGGTGGACCAATCCGGAACTGCCACGTGGTAGCACGGGATTGGCCAATATTGATTGAAGTTCACCAAAATGTTGTTGCTCCGGTGGTTTCAAACTCCTAACCTCCCATACCCTGTCTCTACGCCTTTATCAACTGTGCTGGTAGTGTTCTTTGTATAATGTATGGACATAATATTATTTAAAGTGGCATTTCGAGCCCCAAAGGAGCCGGGGCTTAGCCCCGACCTTGGTTCTTCCTCCTGCACATCGAGAGCTCCGACCAGGACGGGAGCCTGTGCTCTATTTCAGCACATGTTGAATTATAAACTATATAAAATGGGTTATAAGTGGGTCTAAAAACAAGTTACGTTATAACAAATTTGTTTAAAAAAAAACCATATTGTGGGTTCAATGAACCATGTGGTTTTGGGGGAAAAGAATTTTATTGTAATATTCTAAAAATATAAAATGTGGTTGGCATAGTTGTAACTATGTCAACTACATAATTTAAGAAGAGCCTAACCAAGTTGTGGTAGTTGGAACCATATGCCTTCTTGGGCAAAATTTGTTGTAACTAAAGAATCATGAGGAGAATGTGGAGTGGGGCAAGCCAAGCCTATATAAACCCACTTAATTTCCATTTACAGGGCATGCTTTGGAGTGGAGACTTTGTAGCTAAAGGAGAGAAGGGAGATTGCGTAGCTCTGCAGGAGGAAGGTAGGAGTATAAACACTCGTAGCTCTTCGGAGTTGCTGGAAGCAGCCTTGTTGTGTTTTGGGCAGCAGTTCTCTTCTTGACCATTGTCGCCAAGGTATCATTGTATCATTGCCATGTATTTTTCCTTATGTTGAGATTATAGATCGGCCCTCCTATTGAGAAGTAGGCCCAGAGACATAGTCCATCCTCGATGAACTCCGTTATCAACTTGTTGTCTTTATGTGCATATTGTCTATGCTGTTTGGTTCTCTTCTTATGGATTTGTGAGCTTCATTCATGCTCTTTATGCAATTCATGTTAACGTCGTAGAGTAGCAAAGATCTTGTTTTTGGATCAGCCCTTTACCCTTCTCTTTCAGAGTTGGATTGGGAAACAAACTGTCTTCAAAACTTTCACCAGCGGAATAATCTCGAGAAAATGGGTTTCCTCGGCCAGCCATGCACTGGCTACCCTCCTTCTAGTGCCAAAAACTATCGAGGCCTGGAAAATTGCAGGTGACAACAGTTAGGGATTCTTCCCAGTAAACGTTTCCAAATAGCCTGTTCCTGTTTGGTATGGGGAATCTGTCCGGTTTACGGTCCGGCTATTGTAGGTCAAGTAACAAAATAAATGTTTTACCGGTTACGACCCAGTCCATTGTGTATATTTTAGTTTTTTGAATTTAAGTATGATGTGCAAGTGCCTATCTAAGAATGCATATTGATAGAGAATACGAGGAGTAGTCACAATGTGATGCACAGGTTCTTACCTCTCATCTTAACTCTCTCGCATCTAAATCACACACAGCAAGAAAATAAAACTAACTTTCTAACCTATCCCTAGGGAGCAAGATTATCATTTATCAATGAGTAATGTATTTCTATGCATGCATTAAGAAAAAGCACAGATAGCTATTACTTATTTCAAAACACATGAACATGGATAGATATATGAACAACAAGATAGCTTATTGTTTATGAAAAGCCTTCATTACTCACAGTGGGAATTTCATAGAATAAACTAGAGCACATTCATAACAAGAACATAGGTTCAAAGAGTTAGAACGATCTCATAGTTAATGAACACAAGCTTAAAACGAAATAGTTCACATTCAACAAATCCATAGCACAACATTTGAAACCTTCCACCAAGCTTTTGCCAATAGGAAACTTGTAATTCTTTATTGCAAAAGGAAATAGTTCTTCTTACAACATAATCTCACAAATCTATCTGGGAAAAAGTCCCTTCTTACTTCAAACTATCCTATATTTATACAAAAAAGCAAAACCTTTGGGTTGGCCCCAAATGACTCTTGGGCTTCCCCAATGTTTCAATCCCCAAAACTTTGTCTTGTAGTGAGTGCTCATCAATTATACAATATATTACATTTAAAACAAAATTAATGGAACACTTTTATGAAGAAGGCCCTGCTTGGTCATTAATGAACTTTTTCCATGCCTGGGCCTCTGCTACTATGCCTTCATAATTTGATGGTTCAAGAAAATGGATGTTTATCTTATACTTAGAAGCCTGATTTTTAACTACTTCTATTCTTCCTAGACTCAAGCGTAGCTGATCTTCAAGTCAATGGATGCTGACTACTGCATGAGCTACTGCATTCTTTAGTATCTGCTCATCTAGATCATTGATTTGTTGGATCTTCTGCTCATCTTCTTGGTGCTTTCTTTGTAGTTATTCTGTGAACAACTCATGTTCTGGCATTGCATCCAGTCTTTGTTCTGCAACAACTTGGAATATGTTGTATGTGACCAGCACCCTTTTGCAGTATTCAGCACAGGATCCTCTCGTTTTCTTCACAATCTTCTTGAATTCCTCCGAAGTATTTATTGCAAACTCTAATAAGTCATAATCCTGCTTTAAACTATGTCGATATTTAGTTGGTATCTCTGCAGGGGTTTCTTCATTGGTTTCTATCCACACTATCCTACCATCCAGGACTTCCAAAATATCCTGAGATCTATCTACAAAATATGAAGTAGTGTCCAATATTTCTTCCAACTTGCTATCTATCTGTAAAATTTTACATCTTTCTTCTTCAATACATATTTGCAGTTGGTGAATTCTTCTTCGTTGAGATAGGACATGCTCCTTCAAAGGCTGGCTATCATTCTTCTGTTCATTGGTATCCTTCAGTGATGCTGTTAATGAAGCAATCTATCCCTCAAAACTTGCTACCTGCACTTGATATTGGTTTTCTCTTTCTTCTATTGTGGCCTTCTGTGACTCCAACTCAACAATTTTTCTTTGTAGCTAGTCCTTTTCTGCACTCAGAGTTTCATATGATACTTTGAGGTCATTTTTCTTTGTCTTCAACACTTGATACACTAGCTGTAGCCTCTGTAATTTGGCTAGGATATTCTAAGCATCTTTTCTATTCTCTCCATGAAAACTTCTAACGTAATCTTGTTTGCATGTAGATTTTGGAGTTCTGCCTTTGAAGTCCTCACTTCATTCTACATGTCTTCAAATTTCCTCTTCATCTTATAACATTCATCTCTTTCTTTCTTCAGTGTTTCTTTTAACTGAGCAACATTCTTTCTTGATTGCTCCAGATCCATCATCAGTCTTTCTACATTATCTTCTGTGGCTTGGGTTAATGCCACCCCAACTCTTGCTATTAATCTCAGATCTACATCTGTTCCATACACCAAATTTTTATTAGTTATCAACTTACCTGCTTGTCCTCCTGTTTCAACCTTTTTCTTAGTTCTTTTGACAATCCTCTTCTTCTCCTTGTCATAGAAGATGGTGCTGAAATCAGGGACCTCTTCCCCTTCTTGATACATAAAAGGTATCAAATTCAATCTAGAAAAACAACCTATTCTTAAGTGTTTCCAGAAGTTGCAGCAGGATCCTGACGGTCAGGATTATCTTGTCCATGCCCTTGATCTGTATGATCCTATGCTTCTTGTGTATCTATTGGGTCAGTAGTTTGTTGGTCTGTCTGCGATCCTATTAACCTCTAACCCTCACTTTCTTTTTGTTTTTTCTTTATCTATGCATCTTCCTTCTTCTTTCATTCTTCCTCTTCCCTCTTTGTTGCTTCCTCTGCAGCTCTCTTTCTTTCTTCTTCTTCATTCTTTAGCCAACTCTCCGCGTCTTGTGCTAGCCTCCTAACACCCTCCTCCCTCTTTTTGGATTCTTCTTCTTCAGCTTTCTTCTGTGCGGTTTTTCCCTTACCGCCCACAATGGTGATCTTCTGTTTAAATCTCTTCTTCAATGCAGTCATATGTTTTGCATTTCTGAAGATTTCTTCATCCTTGTCCCAGAAATTTGTGTATTCAAAATGAACATTTGCTTCTTTGCAATGCTCTGCAACCTTATTTTGGGAGTCATTCCTGTGGAAGTTCATCCCACCAAAATGAAAGTGCTCCATCTCTTGTATGAATTTAGTAGCCTGTTTAACCTTTGTAAACTTATAACTCCCTAACCAGAAAGGTATAGGAGGATAGGATACCTTATTATGTTCAAACAAGAAGCTTCCTACACCATCAAGATATACCTACCTAACTGCTTCTTTATGTACCACATAATCAGTGGCATATTTAGGGAGTAGAGAAGGTGCCCTAGATCCACCATACATTCTGATGTGCATTCCCTCTTCAGTCAAATGGTAACTCCCATGTTCTTCAATGAATTTGAATGCCTCCGTGGACATGCAGTAGCATTCTGTCAAGAATATTAAAGTATACAAAGGAATAATGAAATGTTCACATATCTCTTTCTAGTGGCTACAATATTTGTGTGCCCAAAATAGTTTGTAGGCAGTGTATACAGGGGTCCTGTCCCTATCTCAATTACACCTTAAGGCTGGAAATGACTAGGTACATAATATACAGTCCACTGAGATAGAGCTCATGTAGAACTCTGACTTCTTCTATGACAACCCTCCCAAAGTTGAAGATATGCATGCTGAGAGGCTACTGGACATTATGTTTTCCCAATTAAATATAGTCCCCTGAGTGGCCACATGGAAAATAATGGGTATCCATCCCAATTTGGAACTTTTACCATGAGCTCTCCCAAAAAATCTGTTAAGCATCGGTGCTATAAAACCATAAGGGCTCCAGAGAGTGGCTATATCATATTCTCCTGATGGCCTAGTTTGAAAGTTCTTCCTAGGTATCATCATTCTCTTAACTGTTTCAACCAGGTCCAAATTTGTCGCTTTCAACCAACTTTCAGTTAAGTATACTTGAGCAGGATGCAGGTGATATGCCAGTGAGACATAAGTAGGACTGTATGCAGCATAGCCCTGCTTGGTAGTATTTTCTAATATCATTGTGGTCACATTTGCCCTAGGCAGAATCCAACTGATCACCTATGAGCATGGGAACAACTCAGGTCTCATGGCTACTTTCATAAGAGTCGATTTCTCAATGTTGGCATATATGGTGATTTCTTCGAATCCTGCATCAGGCACATCCTGATTTGAAATCATCCGATATATCTCACTCCATTTGTAATTTGGCTCTACCTCAGTGGTAGCTCTGGTATCTTCATAGATGTATTCCACTTTGGTAATAATTTCCACATCTGGTTCTCCCTCAGCAACAGGAGCCTTCTTCTTTTGTCCTTTAGACATGTCTCCTTTGAAGAAGTTACCCTATCATAAACCAAACATGTTCTTAGAGAATTGGAGCTTTTAGTTAGTGTTCTAAGAATGAAGAAAAACTGTATCAAACCATTTACCTCTTCCATATGCATTATCAACAAATAAACTATCAGAATATTAATGCATAATAGAAAATAACAAGGCAAAAGGAACTTCTACAAGTTGGGTATAAAAAAATTCTAAGTCTGTATGCAACTAAAACATGACCCTAATAGAAAATGCATCATTTAAACAGAACTGCATTCTAGCTCCTTGCTGAAAATGAACCACCCTATCAATGAGGCCAGTCTCTGAAAGTGAGGCCCTGTACAATGATTGAAAATGCGGAAATCCCAACCTATCCGAAAATCAAACCCTCTGGCGTCCCATAAAAATAGGGTAAATGCCTACGACAAAAAGAAAACTAAAACTTCCCCCCAATATGGCCATAAGCAAACCCAAAATAGTTAGAGCAGACAGCGTAACGCTTTTCTGCACCAACCACCTAAGCCTTTGGACTGGGGTTGAGCTTCCATAGCGGCTCAAAAATAGGCTCAAGAAAAACCTCCACTGCAAAAACTGTCAATCTGATTGATAAAAATTCACTTTAGACGGTTAACTACACAACGGCGGGAAAACCTAACCAGGGGAAAACTCCAGTTCCAAAAATGTCTAATAAAATTAGGAGGAAGGAGAAACCGTGGTTGGCCTACCTGGCAAGCAAGCTGTGCAGTTGATGGGAAGGTCTGAAATTTCCATGGCAGTGCTCCAAACAAACAAAATCTCGATAGCTAAGCACATTGGCACAGTTCAAATAGATAAGGATAGAGAAAACGTGAGTTTTTACAAGGATAAAAATAAAATAAGACCCTGTCCCAATATATAGAACTCCCGGTGAAAAATACGGTGGGAAAAAACTCAATCGACGGTCGAAACTACTATAAAATCAGACGATTAGTTCATTAACGAGCCACAACAGTGGGCGATAGACAAACTATGGGCTCCGCGACCAACTGAAATCATCGACGATTGAAGGCTTGGAGGACCAACTAGTAATGCGTCGACAGATAAACCAACTAAACGTTGGAGAGATAGTGTGCTACACAGCCGCAGCAACGGGAAACAATTGGACTAGGGCTTCCACAATCAAATGAAAAATTCAGTCATCAGAAGCTTTAATGACTAAATATTGACGATGGTGAGCTCAGTGCTGCCACTGTGTCAGCGATGCAAAAGACTAGCCCTTTGATCAATAGTAAAAAACCCTTTCGATAGCGCAAAGAAAAATAGACAGTTAAAACAATAAAACCACAGCATGGGAAAATATAAGAACTATCTGTTAGAATGTTTTCCCTCTGCCTTCCGAAACGGCAGTGACTTAGAAGACTAATGTTTCGAAAGTGATAAAATAGAAAACGATGATAGTAAAATAAAACAAAAGAGATAAAAGTGCATCAGCGAAAAACAAGACTTTCCATCAGGACGTTCATTATTTAGCTTCCACAATGACGGCTGCATAGAGAACTACGGCCCCGATTCACTATTCAAATGACTTTCGACAATGATAAATGAAAACATTTACAAATCAAAACTTAAAGTTCCAAAGTCAAAATCATTAGCTAGACGAAGGCATTTTTAGATCATTCAACTTCCGAAATGAAGGAAAACAGTTTACCTCAAATCAAACTCAAAAATTCAAAATTATAGGAGAGGATAAAAACAGAGTTTAGCAATCCAAACCATCCCAGCCAAGATAAAATAAAAAAAAGGAGGGTCCAGAATTTTAAATTTTTTGGGAAAATAGTTGCATCTGCAACACAATCACAGGTTTATTACATTGGGAATGAAGTAAGGCTAAATAATTGAAATTGTACTTCAGAATTCACTTTAAAGGTTAAATAATGCACCTGACAATGCACTCATACAAGTAGGCCATATGGATAATCTCTGGTGCTGATGGTGTCCATCAATCTTTCGTGCTCTATATGAGGGAGCAAGTATCGTACATGTGACCTATTTTTGTGACCAAGTGTACGCAGCTTGATTTTTATACCAACTACTAGGTTGGTGAAGTGGTATACAATAGCTATTGGTCTATAATCCTGATATACATACCCACCCTTCCTTTTCTGTTGTGCTACAAGTGTCAAGTACTCCCCTTTTATAACCATCAGGTTCGAGAATGGTTTATTTCCCCTCTAAGCAACGTGCCAACCAATAGTCAGAACGCCATTCATTATTTTTTGAGGAAACCACTGCATATATCTGACATGTGAAAGGAAATAGGTCGAGTTAACAATACATTTTGTAAATAAGATCTTGCATTTCTAATTTCTACATAAATTGAATTCTACATAGGTCGAGTAAAAAATACATAAAAGCATTTTCTAATTTAGGTACTACTCATGTACCTGCTTGTATGAGATCCGATATGTGATTATAGTCTGTAGAAATATGTATCTAACCATCTTCCAAATGGTCTATTTCATTAACCCTATTGAAATTGGTGCCAAGTGTCACTCGATCCCATGTATCAACGCTATCCGTATCCTCACAATCATCCCATTCATCGATGCTACAAGAACTGCAAAAGCAAGCCTTCAATCTTGTCCAAATTTGTAGGGCTGAGTTGTCTGAGCTTTTAATTGAATGAAACTATCGAGTTCCATGCACTGTGTTCACCCGATGTGTTTGTGATCGGTCCACATTTGTCACCTCCTAGAATATTCTTAGCTCTAAATGTTTCCTTGTTGCTTGTTCTCCCATGACAGATGCACACCATTCGACTATAGATGCACCGTATCAAAGGAGAGCACCTGTAAACTTCATCTCTTCCCTTCGAAGGGCAGTTTTAATGCATGCACCAACACAATCATGCTCTCCTTTTCCATGACTAGTTTCAAAGTAGTTCCATACATTTGGCACCTTGTATTTTATGTGCAAGAAACAAAACCATTCAAATACATGTGCATTCTTGAACTGTCCAGCACAACCATCTGACCAAATGAAATGATGATAAAATGGTATATCCATAGCTATCACATGATCATAGAATAATTTAAAGCAATGTTGCATGTAATGGATGTCATGGGTCCAGCCGTCACTTATGTAGAAGTGACTTTCTTTCAATATCACACGTTTCTCTTCATTGCTATCTTTCCCATGTCGATACATGATATGCACCATTATGCTCACCTACTCTGAGTGATAGTATTGATTTTGAAATTAATTTTGCGGTTGTAGGGTGTAATTTTCCGCAACGTCAACCACTGATAGTATTTTTCTGAGAGGGAAGGTGCCCCGGCATATTTTGAATTGATGATCTTGCAACTGTGCCATATCGACATGTTGAATGTACTGTTGGATCTTTCCACGAAACTCTGGAATAAAATCACATACTCACACCTGGTACATGAATATTAATATGTCAATAAACCACATAAACAAATGTGTACATGAATATTAGAATGTCAATATTCAACAATTTACCTGTGAAGTCACCAATTTAATATTCCTTCTTTCTTTCCCATCATGTAGCTGATATGTCTCATACTGATAGTTCTACTTCTCGACAATTGCATTCTTGAATGCTTGGTCTTCACTTTCATGGATGCAATCATACCATAATGATAGCCCACCACAATTGTTGCAAGAATCGTCTACACATTGTTTTAAGTAATGTGTTTTCCCATCTTGCCTCGGACACATTATTCTATGGATGACATTCGCGGTACTGTACTTGAGCATTTGTGCACATGGTTAGGATGCAAAAAATGACGTATATGTGCAAATGTATGGTAATATAGGACAAACTCTGTGTGATATCTACAACAACAAGTGTTCCAGATGGTATCGATTCTAACATACCAAGGCTTGCATTTTTCAAAAGATCTTTGCCCGAACCTTATCTCTACATGGGCAACTTTAAACATCTCGAACAATTGAGTTTGTGTCATGTCAAGATAATGTTTAACATGAAATTCATTGTTTCTAGAACCCCTACAATGTTTTAACACATCCTTCGTGTTAGAAGAAGGCCCAGTGTTATCATGCCAAAATGTTTGCACGAGGCCCTTCACTGCTTCGACTAACTTCATCTCTTTGCGGGGAAACCTACCGCTAAATGCCCATAATGTTTCCATTTGTCCCTCTACATCAAGGTTGTCTCTTCTTACTGAATATTTTTTAAGTGTATTTGGATGTAAAGGCACAATTTGTGATGTGCATTTAAGTAAATGATGTTGTCTTGTGGATCTACATACAATTGATTCAGCCAATACACGATGAGCCACATTACAGTCTTGTGAACGAGTTTTTTTTACCAATCGATGTGAATGCAGTAGCAAGAGATTTAACAATGTGATTACTTGATTTGATATTCTTCATTGTTGTTATGCCTAAATTTCTTCTAATAGTTTCCATATTTCTAGATTTAAGCAAAGCTAAAAACAATTGGCATTTACCGGCTTCCGATTTGTTATCAAAATATTGTTTCATTATTTGAGAACGATGACAAAGGATAGTGCGTTTAACCACCTTACCTTCCATGGAAGTCAATCTGCTCTCATCCACTTGTATTTGCTTAGGAGTTCTCTTTGGTTTTCATGCAAAATTTGTTGCTGTTTGAAATGCTGGAGTGACGTTTACATTCACTACAGGCTGACAACTTCGATTAGGAGATTGAACCACCGACCATGGTTGTTGCTGAGTCACATTTACATCAGAAGTAACATAATTATTGAACTCTTCACAATATTATCCATTTACTAATGGATTAATAATACCAACTTCCATATAATCAGCTTCCTTTAATGTTGCATTATCTTCCTCAGCCTCTACGTCAGGTATCTGTTGAGGGGGAATGGGAACTATTTGCTCATGCAATGAATGCCGATGATTTGTTGAATCTTCCCTCTTTTCTTCTTTTTTGTTTTCTACTTCTTCCGGTGTAAGCACCTTCCTTGTTGACTTTCGACCTCTATTATGTACATTCCCCATTGAAATCCACCCAAACCTGCACAAAACTATGGAATTATGTAAGTAATGATTAAATTGCACGTTGAACAGTTCTCTGTGCGCGGGTTTAGATGAATTATGTCTTTTGATATAGTAAACCTGGCTCATAGCATGCAACCCAACATTTTTTATATAACACAATATCGTATATGCGATATAACGCACCTCTGATATATCGCATATGCGATATTGATACAATGCTTTTTAATTAACGGGTAGGTTTTTTACATGATCTCCACAACGAATATGCTATATATCGCATACGCAATTTAGTGCATATGGGATATATCGCATATGTGACTTAGTGCTCACTGAATATGCAATTTACATTTATCTATGCTTATAAAATATTAAAATATTAAATATCAAATGCATTTCAATCTTGGATTGAAATATGTTAAACTTCTATAACGAATAGTATGACTATGACGACGATGATTATGAGGATGATGATGACTATGATGGTGGTGATAATGATGATGATGAGGATGATGACTATGATGATGAGGATGAGGATGATGAAGATGAGGGTGATAATGATGACGATGATGATGACGATGAGGGTGGTGATGATGATGATGATGATGATGATGATGACAACAATGATGATGATGATGAACAATGATGGTGATGATGAACAATGATGGTGATGATGACTATGATGATGATGATGAGGATGAGGGTGATGATGATGATGATGATGATGATGATGACCATGATGATGATGATGAGGATGAGGGTGGTGGTGATGATGATGATGATGATGGGGATGAGGATTATGATGATGATGATGATGATGATGATGATGACGAGGATGGTGATGATGATGAGGATGAGGGTGACGATGACGATGATGATGAACAATGATGGTGATGATGAGGAGGATGATGACTATGATGATGATGATGATGAGGATGAGGGTGATGATGATGATGATGATGACCATGATGATGATGATGATGATGATGAGGATGAGGATGAGGATGATGAGGATGAGGATGAGGATGATGCATTAGATGAAATTTCAACTCAAAATGGGCCTCCTAAAAAAAATTAATAAAATAATAGTTAAAATAATAAAATAATATTTATTAATTTTGGAGGAAGAAAAGAAAAAAACTACTTTTTTGTTTGTATTTTCGACATATATCCCCGTGTTTTTACTCAAATTTCGATCGGTAGAGCACTCTGGATGCAGAATTAAATTCCGCATCCAACAAGTACCCACTCGGCATACTTTTGATGGACCCTGCTAACCCAAGAATAAGAAATACTTGAAAAAATGTGATGATGACATCATCATCACATTTTTTAAGGTATTTCTTGTTTTTGGGGTAATGGGGTCCGCCAAAAGTATGCTGAGTGGGTACTCATTGGATGCATAATTTAATTCCGCATCCAACAAGCTCTCCTGATCAAAATTTGAGTAAAAACACGGGGATATATGTCGAAAATACAAACAAAAAAAGTAGTTTTCTTTATGATACCTATCCGTAAATTTATATTAAAAAAGTGTTTAAGACATATATGGTATTTCAAATTTAAAGCAATTTCATTGGCTAACACATGATGACATGGAATTTGAGTTAAAGTTAAAAGGCCTATTTTGAGTTGAAATTTCCTCTAATGATGATGATGATGATGATGATGATGATGAAGATGATGATGAACAATGATGGTTATGATGAGGAGGATGATGATTATGATGATGATGATGAGGATGAGGGTGATGCTGCTGCTGCTGATGATGATGATGATGGCCATGATGATGATGATGAGGATGAGGGTGATGATGATGATGATGATGATGATGATGAGATGATGATGATGACGATGATGAGGATGGTAATGGTGATGAGGATGAGGGTGAGGATGAATATGATGATGAAAAATGATGGTGATGATGACTATGATGATGGTGATGAGGATGATGGTGATGATGATGATGATGATGATGATGATGACCATGATGATGAGGATGAGGATGAGGGTGATGATGATGATGATGATGAAGATGATGAGGATGATGATGATGATGATGATGATGATGATGATGATGATGATGATGATGATGATCATGACCATAAAGTGAGAGAATTTTATAACATCTCAAAAGATATGAAATCTACTCCATAGGTGGATCATGATAGTTATCTTTATATGAGGCTTGGTTAATATTTATAAAATCTAGTCGTAATTTAATTCACCTCTCTTATTCCTAATAGGAATAAGCACTGCAAATATACCATTGTATAAAGAAAACTTTTCAACTCTTTTGTACTAATTGTTCTTGTGCTAGATGAATATTTCACAAATTTCAATTGAGATGGTTTAATATTTGATTTGAAGGGAATAACATGTTGAATAATACATTTATCATACACCTTCAAGTATTATTTTGTTCAAGAAAATACATATGTGCACTATTTGAATAACTTGATATAAGATCATAAGTTTATATTTTGAACAATAAGAAACCAAAATGATATCCTTAGGATCCTCTTCAACCCCAATATTTATAATGTTATATTTCTTGAATGACGTATATTTAAATGTAGCTTGAGAAGGATAATCTTGGATAATTTAGGTGTGAATGTGCAAGAAGAAGATCGAGATAAATTCTTAGTGATCACTTAGTAAAAGTGGGAAATAATACCATATTGTAAATTCAAATAATTAATAAAATTGAATGAGATTATAGAACACTAGTGAGTTTTATTTGATATAATCTTAGCCAGACAACTCATTGTTGAGATAAGGTAGTTTCTAGGGTTAAGGAGATTAGCTGAGATTGGTTACTAGAATCAAGGAGTTGGTTGCTAGAATCAAGGAAGTTGGTTGATAGAATTAAGGAGATTAGTTATCTCTTTGAAATCATAACTAGGACATTATGAGAGGAGAAGTTGTAGAACATACCAAGGAAGTTTTGTGAAAAATACACACAAGTGAAGGAACAAACAAGAGAATTTAGATAACAAGAAGATGACCGACCATCAACATGGAAGACTGCTAGGATTGTACTATACAATGGCATACATGGTACAATAGTTCGTCATATTTCAGTCTAGGCATAGTTTTTATTTTGTGAAGCTTGTAAACCTAGAATTTAGGTCTCCTTACGATATTTGAATATTAAACTATAACATTGTTTTAAGGACACAATTAATTTGTATTACGTTTATGCTTCCACTATTCTTTTTAATCTATATTTTTTATTAATGCATGTTAATAAATATTTATTTCTATTGATAAATACATTCATATTTGTTTTCTTTACTCGTAGAGTTTGGATTCCTTATCAAAGTTTATAGAATAATAAGAAAACGTTATATACATAATATAATATTTGATAGGTTGTACTTGTGATTGATCCATCATTGTTTCCCATTCTAGTTCAATATGTCTCATGGCCGATTCCTTTGGTACCTTCTAGATATATATTCACAAAAATTATAGCTTTGTTTCCTTGGATACATTATCCACTAAGATTTTAATATAAGGATTTTGGACCTATTTTGAACTCACTTTCTATTCCAAGTCCTTTTAATTTAAGACTAGTACTTCCACAGTAAAGTTCATGTCCCTTATAGATTTCCTCCCCAATATATTAATACACTTTTGACTAAATTATGTTGCTAAAGGGTATTAAGTATCACGCATTAAAAAATGAATATGTATTCCAAAATAGTACAATGTTTGAGTGTAATTACTATTACCAAAGCATATCTCAACATCCTCCTTTAGATCCTCTTTCAAATAAACCTTCACTAGTATATGACCCATAGTTAAATTCATCCACTACAATAAACTACCTTAGGCTATTTCCTATATCCCTAAATACATTCACCGAGAAAATTTCAAGTGGAAGACCTTGGAACTTTTTCCCATATAGACAGTTGTATGGACCTATATCTTTTAATATCAAAATAGAGAATCCATTATTTCAACGCTAAATGCATAAAAACCCACATCCACCTTAATATGCTTAAGATTCTAGGAGAAAATTATTCATATGTAAATGTAAAAAGAAATAAATTGCATCTTACTAGTATGTGGAATTTTGGAATCTATCCTAGAAATCACATGATTCCATTCCATTTACAAACATTACGTTTTGAAAATTATATGTCAAATAAATTACCTATCAATTCTTCGTGTGCCATTTCAACAACTTAATTCATATTAGTATCATGACCAAGCTCTATGGAAACTTTATTCTTCTAGAGTTTCAAACACTTTTTACCTTTCTTCCTTGTCTTTAATTATGTATATTTTGTATCCTTCATATCATATCTCATTTAACCAAACCCTATGGAATATTTAACCTTCCCTCTTGATTTGAGCTCATTCGTAGGAAAAACCATCACTCACATACACCATCCTTATCTATATTGGAGTCCAACTATCCTCTCACTAAGTTCTTTTGGAGAGGAAGCACTCTATATTGCAATTTTACAAACCACCTCTTCCATAACTGAAACAAATTGGTAACACTATGCACCAGAGCACCATTCTTCATTCTATGTTCTTCCAATCTATACTAACCTCTCACTTAAACCTCATTTTCCCACAACATGTATTTGATTTCTATTGATGTACTTTAGAGTGTAAAACTTGGCCATGCAATGAAGGTATACCATACAAGAAACTAAGAAGGGTTTTTTTAACCCACAAACAAGAAAGCAATCATTCAACTCAAGAACATCACTCAATTACATCTAGAAGGAAAGGTGTCCAATCCTTTCACATGATATCTAATATCTATAGAATCAATACAAAACTCTATACATACCTCACTCTTCCTCTCTTGAATCATACTTAAGAGTTTCATGTAAGCCATATTCCTTGGTTACCCACTAACCACATACAATCCAACACTTGGCATGGTGCTAGAAGATAAAAAATAGCATGCAATCTGAAATCTCAAACTAAGATGATCCCTCATCCACTCTTTCTATTGTACCTATTGGAACTTGATCACCATTCCCTTTTTTCTTCATCTTCATTAACTCCATAGGATAACTATATCCATGATTTGATCCATGATATTTTTTCCTCAAATCAAAGTACTGTGAATCTATATTGGTATCTATCAAGAGGAATTTTGTTGCATACAATGACTCTTCATTCACCTAACTAGTTTCACTAACATACACTTGATCATGAACTTAGGCGATAGTTTCCATAGTCCTTCTACATGAACTATGATTGCAATTTTAATATCTAGATCATATGCATTGCTATAATTTATATGGTTTTCATGTCTTTCGCCAAGTTTGTTATAGATTAATATAAATTTAACAATTGAATGCTAAATAATGACCTTTATTTGGCTCTTCATTATATAAGGTTTGAATTATTTCAAATCTTCCACGATAATGTATGCTTTTTTCCAAAATTTGGATAATTTGTCATAAAACATTGTAATTATGTGCTCAAATGATATTGGAAATTTATTTCCTCATCCTTTCGAGTGAGTGTGAGGATCAGTAAGTGATAATGATGGAGCATATAGAGGAATTCGTTATTTTTTGTTAAATTTGGGATTTCTCAAGGTTGTAGTGACAAATGGTTTCCTTGATTTTTTTCAAAAAATTATTTATTAACCTTGGTCCACAACAATATTGTATCCTTCTTAATCACCATTTGTATGGGCTTGATAATTTCATCGAAGTCAATGAGAATCACCTTAGAACATTATTATTCCAAAAAATGGTTACACTGATTTCTTATAGCATGGTAGTGGGATATTTTTTTACTAATTGGAACAACCTCAATGCACTTCCCCATGATTCATGGATGTTAAATTGGGTAAAATGTTGGTACAAAATATAGAAACTAACCTTGAGGGGATCAAGAGATTTGAACCTATGACCTCTCTAACTTTTGGAGACATAGCTATCTTGTTTTCCTCATAATCACTTGAGCTAACTCTTAGGTGTGTGTGGTTAGTGGGATATACATTATTGGTTTAATTCTCTATAGATACACCAACATCTATTCCATTGAATGGAACACTCAAGTAATTTTCATTCTCCAATGATGAAAATTTTCTTCTCAGATTAAATGAGATCCCATATTTTTTACATCTAACAAAAAAATGACTTTGAATGTTGCATGTGATCAAATGCATTCAACATTGATACAGTCCACATAGAAAACCATTCTCTTATTAATAATTCCTATAAAATCTATATTGTTCACATGTTGCTGTAGAAATAGCATCTTTGATACTATGAAAAAATAGTGTCTTGATGCTATGAAGAAGCAAAGGATACGAATCTAGCTAAAAATACATTTCTCACAAGCATGCACAAGGAAAATAGAAAGAAGAATAATGAGACTGAAAATAAAAGAAAGTGAAGAATAGTAATTGAATATTGATCAAATGTATTGATCATTATTACATTATTACTACATCCTTATAAAGGAAAATATAGTTTCTAGAATACAAGAGCTTCACTGAGATTAAAAACCTATCAAGTATTTTGGACACAAATTTCTTATCAACTGTATTTTTCCATTTGCTAGGTTAATGAGAGACAGGTTGTAGATCTACTAAACTATCCAATTAAATTTAATGTAAAAAGAAGTCTATCAATCTATCCTCCTTGGTAGTAGCTTACTAAACCTTAATTCCATTGAAGGTAAATTTTATGTCTCCACCAATTATTAAACTACCCTCTATTACAACCTACATCTTAACAATCATTTTCCAAAATCCCTTCTCATCTTCATTAGGTCAATTGACATTAAGCACAGTGTATTGACAGTAAAGTTTATGTCTCTAGCAATTAGAACACTACCCTCTTTTACAACCTGCATCTTAATAATTATTTTCCAAAGGGTGCATCCATGGAGTTGGGTTACAATTTTTGGCAAGGCGCTTTCAGAAAAACACAAAAATGTACCTCGATTAAGGGTTTAACAAAACCTCGATCTAGGTTTTAAGAATACATTGATTTAGGTTTTAAGACCTCGATCTAGGTTTTGAAAAAACCATGACCTAGGTTTTAAGACCTCAATCTAGGTTCTAAAAATATTTTATTTAAGTTTTAAGACCTCAATCTAGGTTTTAATAAAACCTCGATCGTGGTTTTAAGGACATGATCGAGGTCCTTGTGCAAAAAAAATTATAAAAAGAGGTTTAAACAGTAGCTCGATCAAGGGTTTAATAAAACCTCGATCTAGCTTATTTAAAAATCTCGATCGAGCTTATTTAGAAACATCGATCAAGGGATTTTAATACCTTGATCGAGCTCAATACCTCAATCGAGGGCCTGGAAAATAGAGAATAAGCCCTCGTACAGGAAAATCAATGTTTCTTTGTGTCTTCTAGGGGTGTAAACCCTGCCATTCATGGCACATAACTTAGCAGAGTTCATACTGATAGATTCATCACCGAATCATCTATCCATTGAGGTATCATGCATGCATTTTGGAATTCATATGTTTTTTTTTAATTAGTTCTAAAACTTACACTTAGAAAACCTCACAACAACTTCGAAGGAGCTCAAAGAAAAATACACAGGGTACAAAATACACATCCAAAAATTTCTTAAAAATGCACAGCCCACACATCAACACATCCTCTTCAAAAGGGTATCTTTGGTTTTTCAATTTTTCAAAATAGTGAAAAAAAATATGGGATGGACACACGTGTATAAAATGATGTTGAAATCAGATGTGGTCGCTTTCAAAAAATAATAAATAATTGTATATTGTGAAAGAAATTAACAAAAATATATGCAGACCGCAGTGCATTTTGTGTAGATCATGATCATATATATATATATATATATATATATATATAATTATTAATGTAATATTGAATTATTGGGGATGGACACGAGCCAGTTATTAACTTCTTCAAATTTTTAAGGTCACACAGTTCATTAAATGCGAAATTTCACACATTAAATGACATTGGAATATTTTGTAAAAAATATCACTAGGAAGCCAACATAATATTCTACAATTCTTTTTTTACTACAAGTCGAAATTCACATGGCATATATACGTTACAATGGATTCTATCTAGTACATGAGTAAAAAATCAGGTTTTCATTGCCAAATTCTGCCAAAAAGTATTACCCACCTTCATGGAACCACCCCAAAATCCCTTCTCATCTTCATTAGGTCCATTAACATTAAGCAAAATAAAAATCGAGCTCAAGATTTTATTGTAGAATTTTGTGCAAAAACCTAAAACGACAACATGAGTCAATTAGGTTCATGCTATTGTTCTAACTAATAATAATACAACTTAAAAGACCGACAAAATTTTAAAATAAAAAATTCCAACACTTGAGTACCTATGCTTGACAACCCCTGCACATAGTCCCCACAAAATTAATATATTAGGATTTTCAACCTCTCATATTCTTGTAAGTGTAAGTCCTTTTTCCTTTGGGTTGACTACCAAAACCGTTACTCTTAATTAATAAGATTATTAAGTCTTTGTGTTGACTGCCAAAACCCTTAATCTTAATTAATAAAATTAAGACAAACCAATTTTGTGGTTAATTTTTGGGGTTAATTTATGTTATGCCTTTTCTTAATCATGAACCAATGAACCAAAGTCCCCTCTCATTTAACTAAGGGAGAACCAAATACCCCAACTATATAAATCCATAAAGAAAACCGGATGGACCAAAATATCCCTCAACCAAAACCACCTCAATTTAATTTAATTATACAAATTTTACTCCTTAGCGAATGCTTAATTGAATTAGATCAAAATCGAATCTTTCCATCATTTAGGTTTGTAACAACATTGTGAGAATACCATGTCTCGGCAGATATACACTGTGAGAGTTTTTTGAAGGGGAATATATACATTTTTTTAATCCTTCTATCCTTTTTGTTTATGTCCCTTTTTGTTTGTATGGAATATATACATTGTGAGAGTTGTTTGTATTCGGAACTGTATTGTTTGGATGAATCCTTGGAAAATTGTCTTTTATACTATTTTGTTTTGTTTGTTTTTTTTGGTAAAGATGGATATATTTTAGTATATGTTTACATAAATTGTTGTCTTTTTTTTAGGACTTTAATTATTGTAATGGTAAGTATTGTTTTCATTGATTCTATATAAGTATAGTTAAGGTTGTGTTTTTTTAAGGTTTTTTTTAAGACTTTAATTCTCTTAATGATGAGTATTGTTTTCATTGATTCTATATAAATATAGAGAAGGTTTTTTTTTTTAAAGGACTTTAATTCTTGTAATGAGTATTGTTCTCATTGATTTTATATAGAATATACACAAGTTGTTTTTCCTTTCGAAAACAAAAAACTACAATGTTAAAATGGATAAGGATGTGTTTTAAATGACGTGAAAGTGTCGTAAATCATTCATGTCCCAATCACTATTTGAATCACTCTCACAATTGACATGATTATGCTTCCATTATTATGTTGTTCAAGATCATAACTAAACAACATTGAACCTCCATATGCCAAATATTGGAGCATGTAGAAGGGTAAATGTAAACATTGCATTGAGGAAATCAGAGAGTCACATTAACTTACAAAATTCCAATCTTCATCCAAATGAATTTCAAAAGTAGAAATTAAAACATAAATTTGAAAATTAAATTAACAAACTAATATGTCAATGAAATTATAAACAAGATTAACTAAAAACAAAAAGAAGAAATTTAAGGCAATTTCATCAACTAAAAGCAATAAATCAAAATGTTAAAAGTTAAAATAAAGAAAGAAAGACTCAAATGAAAACGAATATATACAAGCTAGTTTCTTTAAGGGAAAACTAACAGAAGTACCCCTTAGATATTTAGCCATTTGTTGGAGAGATATCTTTGGTTCCTTTCCTATTTTACAAACAATACATGTCCCAACCAATATTCTCTACCACCTAGTAAGAGCCTATCCAAAGTTGTTGGAAATTTCTTTGTTTTCCCTTCACGCGATTATTTTGTCGCACTTTTGGAAAACAATATTATCAAAGTAGCACTTAGAGATATTATGGTGAGCTACTTTTTCTTATCTTTCTCACCTTTTCTTCAATAGAGTGTCGATTTTAATTCGTATTTCCAATGATTTTCAACTTCTTGTTGCTTGCAATAATTGTAGACAAGGAAAATAAATGTTATATGGAACAATTGCCTCTTTTCCATATAAAATAAAGTATAGAGATGTTCCCACTTATCCTTTAGGAATAAATCAATTATACTATGATGCATTGGAAATTCCATTACACCAATTGTAGTGATGGTGAGTCATCATCTTCTTAACAATCCAAATCAAGTTCTTATTTGTTGATTTAGTGACACAATTACCTTGGGGATAGTAATTAGCCAAATAATACAAGATAATTTCTTTCTCGAAATAATATCTAGTTATATCCATAGATTGGAAACATGATGAATTATTCAACATTATCAAGGACAGTACACCAACCCTAGAAATGTTGTTCTAAGAAATAGACTATTGTCATATTCCTTTGTTTTGTCAATAAAACACCGCATGCATTGATTCGAGGAGTTAGGATTAATATCACTTATCACATACAATCCTCATTCATTGATTTTTTTTCAATAGCAATAGGTTTCCAAGGTACCACTTCTTTCTTCTCCTTACATATACATTTTTGGCAAATTTGACATCTTCTCACCTGCTCATCCGTGTCTTTAATAGAGTTGGATGATAATATAGCTCTTGAAACCTTGTAAGTGGGTGTCTATAGGGAACATGTAATTGTTGGAACATCATGCAAATTTTTTAACACTTCCTCACCATCAATATTCTCCATTCATATCAATAATACACCATCATATTCTTACTAGACTAATTTCTACAATGAGTTACTATTGGAATATTTCAAGACCAATACTATTATTCTTCATAAGTCTAAGTGAGTAACATTGGATCATTGTGTTTCCCCAAATAATAGTACCATGAATCTATATTTGTAGGTATAGAGAGAAATTTCTTACATACACTGATTCTTCATTCACCCAACTAGCTTAATCAACATCCATTTGATCTTGAACTTAAGTGCTAGTTTCCATAGCCTTTTTCCATGGAATATGATTATACTTCTAATATCTAGAGCATATTCATTGATAGAATTCATATGGTTTTAATGTATTTAGCTAGGTTTCTTCTAGATAAATATAAGCTTAACAATTGGATGCTAAACAATGACCTTTATGTGGCTTTGCAGTATATAAGGTTTGAATTGTTCCACAACTTTCATGATAATGTATGCTTCCTTTAAAATGTTTGGATAATTTATCTTAAAAAATTGTAACTTTGTGGTCATAAATTATATTGGAAATTTACTTCCTTATCTGTATGAGTGAGTGTGAGGATAAGGAAGTGATAATAATAGAACATATAGAGTAAAAAATATTTGTTGAAGTTTTTATTGATCAAGGTTGTAGTGACAAAAATGGTTTCCTCGTTTCAAATGTTTCTTTATCAACCTTGTTCCTTCAAAATAATGTATCCTTCTTAATCATATTTTGTAGGGGCTTAATCATTTCAATAAAGTCACCGATGAATCACCAAGTAGAAATTTGTTCTTGCAAAAAATGATTACACTGATTTCTTGTTGTGTGGTAGTGGGCTAATTTTTTTCTCCTTGGAACAATCTAATGGAAAATATTGAATGTACTTCCCCATTTTCCATGGATGTTAAATTGGGTAAAATGTTGACCCTAAATGTGGAACATAACCTTGAGGGGATCAAGAGAGTTGAACATATGACCTCTATAACTTTTGGGTACATGTATCTCATGTTTACCTCATGACCACTTGAGCTAACCCTTAGTATTGTGTGGTAGTAGGATATACATACACAATTTCAACCTTTATAGATCCACCAACATCTAGTCTTTTTAATGACATGCCCAAGTAATTTTCATTAATGCAAATTTTCTTCTTAGGATTCAATGAGATCACATATTTACTACATATATAAAAACATTTGGTTCAAATGTTGCATATTATCAAAGGAATTCAAGTAATTTTGATATCATTCACATAGACAACCATTTTTTGATTAATAAGTCCACTAAAATCTATATTTTTCACATGTTGGAAGGTGGAACTGAAAGAGATTAATCCAATAAAAATAATCTCTTATGCATAAGTTGGCTATTGAAATTTAAGAATGTTTTTGAGACAATAAATAAATTGTACCTTTATATTTATATGAGGCTTGGTTAAGCTTTATAAAATCTAGTCGTAACTTAATTCACCTCTCTTATTCCTAATAGGAACAAGATCCACGTGGTGGAAATGTCCCTGACATTGCCACATGTGATACAAAGTTAATTACAGTTATTTAGTGCTAAAGAAAACAATTTATTTTAATATGCAAAATAAATTTACATCAATGGAAAAATTAAGTTTTAAAAACTTCTTGTTTCAAATGCATATTTGATGTACGGCATGGGAATTAAAAAAGTATCAACCAATGCATTGAACAAGTTGTTGTAGTTGTGATCTCCATCTTGCAACATTGTTGTAGACGTAGACTTAAACAAAGCACAGTCCAAAGAAATGTCATTTGTGATCAATATAGCTAAAGAATGGATACACATTGGCCATGAAGGGACTGCGTTATTTGACAAAAATCTGGGTATTTGATTCATGGTGTCTTTCATATCGGTTCCAAAGGCTTTGTTAGACGATAGGTAGCCGGTGGTAACACCCAAGGAGTGAGTAGTAGAGACATTGATTATACTCTAAAAATTGACATTCTAAATCGCAGTTTATACACTTATTTACACCCTTGCTGTGTATAGGATATTCAATATACTTGTGATGCCTAAACACTAGCTTTCTAACCCTTATCCCTGAGCACCATTGTCAAAAAAAGTTGGAAGTGTTTCCAATTCCTTCATTTCTATTATTGATACTTCTCATTCGATATCAAATCCATCACTCTATGGACTTAAATCATCCATGGAATTACCCATTGCAACAATATATAATAGAAAAGCCATGACACCATTACACTACCCAAAATCCTAAATATAAAACTAGACTTTATTGTAGCTTCATTGCTCATACTTTGATCTGCATCTTCCTTCTCGTATTTCCTTCTTGCTCTTGCTTCTACTACTTTGTTATTCCTCTCTCTTTTCCCTTACATCATACTTCTTTATATACTTGTGGAGCTAGGTCCAAAACCATTGTGATTGATAGGGATTTCGAAAACTCCCCCTACTTTAACCATGCTTATACCCGCCATTTATGATCCATTCCAAAACAAGGATCCAATTGTGAGTTAATTACAAGTCATATCCAAATACATGCTTTATAAAATGGAAACATAGATAAAAGTGAACAAGGATCCAATTGTGAGTTAATTACAAGTCATATCCAAATACATGCTTCATAAAATGGAAACATAGATAAAAGTGAACAACTTGCCCTTATTAAGAGACAAGACACAAAATTAATTAATACTTTTCAAATTAATTACTATCTTAAAAGAGGGAATGTAATGATAGCCTTCTCTTGAAAAATCAATTTAAATGTTTCCAATGTTAGTGAAAATGAGTGTTAAAAGTTATTGTCAATGTTAAGGGTGAAGAGATTTTGGGTATCCATTTATAAAGTTAATGAGAGTTATATGTAACATTATAAAAAATATTATCTTGATTAGTGAATAGGCAATTGATTTATTATTGATATTTTTAAATATATTTATTATCTTAATAGAGAACATTTATAAAGTTAATGAGAGTTATATGTAACATTATAAAAAATATTATCTTGATTAGTGAGTAGGCAATTGATTTATTATTGATTTTTTTAAATATATTTATTATCTTAATAGAGAACCGTGTATTTAAATAATTTAAATAATTGCTGACATAAATCAATCAAACCATAAAACATAGGATCATAAATCAATTCAAAGTAATTGACTTGCAAAACTTTTACTGTTGGAAAAACACAAAATCTCCTACTAAAACAAGTCTACATCTACCCAGGTAACTGTCGTACATAAATAGGTTAGGTCTAGATGCCTTGAAGGTTGTTTTCAAATTTTTAATTGGGGGTCTAACCTTGTGGTAGACCAAAGGAAACTTGATTTTGGAATATTGAAATTTCTTGGTATTCTTACATTTGCAAAGCTCTTTGGGAATGGTGGTTGTCTTAATAATCTAGATGCAGGGATAACACACCCTGTGACGAGAAGCCAACTCAGCATACATCTGTTCAAGAACATCATTCAATGTGGTATCTCGGTATTCCTTGTATCTATTGTGGTAACTAGTTCTACTCTGGTAGCGAAGCCAGATACCAAAATTCTTGATTGTTGTTGGATTTTTTTGAAAGTTCTGTAAATAGAATAAAACAAAATCTATCAGTCTCCCAATGCAAAATTGAATCAAAATTTAAGTGGATGATGTCACAACAATACAATGTAAAAACTCATACCTCATTAATGGCAAGTATTTGACCATTACTCTTCTTCACTTTCTTCAGCTTTTTCAAAAAAATACTTTAAAAATCAACAGGTCATTCACCAAAAATGAGTTAAAATCCACTTAACATAAAAAAGCCATAATTTCTTGTTGGAAGTGGATAAATTAATATTAAAAAATTTCCCAACGTCAATAGATTACTAGTAGAATAAACCTGAGAGAGAAAACAGGTAACATTACTAGCAAACAAAAAAATTGTTCTTCGAATATACAATCCACTGAAGATGTGATGTTTGGACACAAAACCTATTGTCTATGCTCTCAGTGGACCAATAAAATGAAATAATACTCACCAAATGAAATAATACTCAACAAAACTTCAAATTATCTCATACTTAAATTGTATCCCATAGTTTCATTCAGAAGGTCTTGGGATGTTCATCGGTTGGTGTTGGTAGAGACTGTCCAACAACCTGGTACTGATGGAAATGTAGATAAAAACATAAAACAGAGAAACTCAATTAAGAACAAAGCATAGGTGGGGCACCGAACTTCAATATATAACTGCTTAAATTAAATATAAGCACTAATTGTGAAGGAATTATCACTTCATATCAAAACAAAAGCCACAAGGTAGCAATGTCCTGCATTATTGAAAATTAGTTTTTTTGGAATTTGCAAAATAAACATTTGAATTATAAATAAATTGCACTATGGTTAGTTGGTGATTTACTTTGAGCTATGGAGAAAATTGAATTATTTATGGAGCCATATATTTATCTTCTGAACCTTTGAATTAAAATTTGAAATCAATGATTTTGATATTTGATTCAAAATAAAAATTACAACAAGAATATAAAGTGGTTGGCTGGAGGCTTAAAGAGGAACAATGCTAAGTAAACCATTTTGAATCTTTAAACCATTTGATACATCATTCACATGTTTATATGTTTTTAGGTGCTATATGCATCTCAGGTTGTATATATTCAAGTACATTATTTTTAGTTTGAAAAAGTTACTACTTGGACAAACTCACTTCATTTTGTTTGAAAACTCTTCTAAAACTTATAAGGAATTTTGGAATTTTTCTAAATTCGTAGATTCACTTCATTCACATGAATTTCCATTATAAAACTTTACTAACTAATTTATTTCCATTATAAAACTTTACTAACTAATTTACAATTTGAAGATGACTTATAATTTGGAACAAATGAACAATAAATCTATTCATAATTGGAAAATAACATATAGCATAATTCTAGGAATTCCATTTTCAAACAAGTGGCAATTTGAAGATGACTTATAATTTGGAACCAATAAACAATAAATCTATTCATAATTAGAAAATAACATATAGCATAATTCCAGGAATTCCATTTTCAAACAAGTGGCTTCAATTTTCGAAGTTCAAAATGTATTCTTGAACTTTCAAAGTTACAGACTTCTAAGTGAACAAGATTAGAATTTAAAAATTAGGCCTATCAGAAACTACAGCCATAAACACAAAATAATTGTAGGGAATGTCCCAAATAGTATATTTCCAACCTATTCTAAAACTCAAAAAATTAGTACTATTCTTACCTAAATAATCTGTCTCGTCGGTGCCACTGGGAGACCTTGCTGCCCATATTAGAGAACCAGAAATATTTGGCTTTAAAACATCGGTGTCCTGAAAGTTTATATCCTTAATGTCTAGACCTCTAGAAGAATAGAATGCTACCCATGGAGCTGTACCTTGATATATGGGCTTCAACCTATTTCCAATGGAAGCTTTTGATTCAAGTCTTGTGATTTGACCTGATGGATCCCTTATTGTTGATCTATTATAGTAATTGACAAGAACCTTCAGCCACAAATAAAGAAACACTTAGAAATATATAAAAGAGCATTCTAGAATTAGTATGCACGGTGCAGACAAGTACACTAAATGCTTGAAAAAGATAAAACCTAGAGAGACTATTTCCTTCATTCAAAGGAAAACTACAATTAATATTTTCTAAGGACTCTAGAATACAGTCTCCATGTAGAAATTCAACCCAAATATGTTTATATTGTAAATTATAACAATTCCTGAAATTCCCACTAAAACAATTCCTGGAATTCCCACCAGAGTTGGATCAAATTTAGCTCATGGAGATGGATTCTCCACAACAAGGATGAACCCAATTGCACCTAAACTCTTGGTAGTTTCTGAAAGGCATCTTAAAGATACAGCTCCATATGCAAAGTTGTATGAATATCCACAAACTAGAATTTTACCCTCAGCCATAGTCTTGTTAAAAGCTACAGGGCTATTAAATTAAAAAAACACATAAATTTTAAAATTTAAGACAAAGATATATTAAATACATACACATATAAATAGGTTTTTTACCTAAAATGTGTGACACTGTTTATACCACCATCCTATCAAACAATTTTTTTTAAAGTTTATGACAGAAATACATTAAATACACATATAAATAGGTTTTTTTACCTAATATGTGTGGACATTGTTTATCCCACCATCCTGTCAAACAATATAAAACAAAAAATAGAGGAAAGAGTCATGTCGTCTTACTATATGAATAAAATGTCACGAAATACTCCTGACAAATCTTTGTTATCTATGAATGTTAACTTTCCACTAAATATTATTTAGATATGGTAATATTTGTTCTAACATAGTACACTTTGAGGAGCTCATGGAGTGCTTTTGTAGCAAACGTATAAATACATTTTTGTTGACTTATAAAAAACCTAAAAAAATAGTTTAGGGGAGGAAGTTCAGGGATGAACCTGCGGAGCTACCATCATGGGATTGTTGTGAGAATCATTGCATATGATGTTGCCATATTCAATTCATCCACCCATTGTATCTTCCACATAGACTTGGGGACCCCAATGGATCTTTCTTGACCCCTTTTGTATTATTTTTTTATCAGATTTTCTCCCAACAGTCCTTACAAACTCGATGACTGTCATCGACATCTTGTAACTCTAGAGTTAAATTCAAATCATCAGGAAGCAAAACCGTAAACATGAATTTGTTCTCCTCAGGTTCAGGTTTGGGTTTCTTCTTAGGAAGAACTCAAGGTAGCCCTCATTGCTGCTTCTTTTCCTCCTGGTAGAAGAATTTTCCATCTTTGACACAAAAAACGACAAATGGCAGAGGGAATACTATGTTCTTCTATTGCAAGGCTTGCCTACACTTAAAATTTGCAAGAATTGATGCATGCAATAGGCTTTCATTAGTTTATACAGAAAATGTTATGGCCGTGTTTGATGTCTCAGTGATTACTCAAATAAAGTATGCATGCACAACTCAAGACAATATCCAACGTTCCACCATTGCTACAAAGCTCTGCTCAGTAGCCTCAAAACCACTCCCAAAAAACAACATTTTTCCAATGAACATTCAGGCTTCAAACTCCAATAATTCAAGTTTGGGAGGTTCATGCAGCAAGACACAGGAGGAACCTTGAAAACCGGAAGCAAAAAGCTGCCTTCATTATCAAAGAAAAACTAGTTCAGGAATGTATGAAAAGAACCTAACAGATCATTTGGGGAAATTGAAGATAGAACAAGAGCAACCAAGTGACAAACCTTAACCAGCAATGTTGAATGAGAATTTGTACCATTAATTGCCCCTTGAACATGACACTAAGTTAGCAGGTGCTATCAAGCTAGGAAGGGATTAAATGAACGAGCATTTGCACCATTAAACGCCCTTTGAACATGACACTAAGCTAACAGGTGGGAGCAAGCTACGACGGGAATAAATAAATGATTGAGAGGATCAATGTAGTTAGAATTAATGCTATTCTTGATAAAACTGTGTATCACATTCCTTACCACCATTATAACGATGTACGAAGTTGCTGAAATGATGACAACATAGCGCATAAATGATGACCACATAGCATCGTCTCCTTATGGAGCACTGAATTCAAGGTTTGCATCATTGTTTTATAACCAAATAGATGCTAGATAAATAATTTTTTTTAAACACTTAATTTAATAAATAAAATTACAACTAAAACTTTATAGTTAAAAAATATTAAAAGATACGGTCAGATTAATTGGATAGAATGATTCATATATATCCTGCTACTGCAGATCAAATAATTATCAAATAATCTTAATGGACAGCAATTCCTCACAAAGAAATGATGCTTCTGTTCATGTTACATAGAGGAGATATCTCAATGCTCTACACACCTCACCCAAAACCTATAGTGGCATAAATTCACTCCATCTAAGTCCTTGGTAAAACAGGAGCTGGCACATGGAAATGTTGATTAAGGAATGTATCGCAATAGGCTGGAAAACATTCCTTATGAGCTAACTAGAAGATATGTTGTCTTTTTTTCCAGAAAATGATACCCAGTATTGGATGGGATTGGGCATCTCTCACGTGGTTCTCTGTGGTTAAAAGTCTCGAGTGAACCCATGGATCATGGAAAGAACATAAGCAAGGAGGGAAAAATGGGGGTATGGGTATATACATCTTCTTATGATGGCTAAAGAGAAACTTGCATCTGTCCACCCCAGGATATTGGTTTACAACTAGTAGTCCTATAGAACCTCTTAGAAAGCCTCCCCAAAGTAAGCAAGTAATTAGAAACTGACAGGTCAACGAAGCCATGTTAAATGAGAAATAATAATTGGGATCTCACAATGTGAAATATTAAATGAGGTCTTGTTTACCAGCCTCATAATATTGGTTTGCAACCAGTAGTGCTATAGAACCATTTAGAAATCTTCCCCAAAATAAGCAAGTGATTAGAAACTAACAAGCAAGCGAATGAAGCCTTAATAAATGAGGAATATTAATTGGGATCTGGAAATCTGAGAGCATTATAGCAGCATTGTTGATATCAGCACACCGCTGGGTTGTGGGGCACAAAAACCCAAGGCAACGTCATCTGACTAGACCAATAATAAGTTAAAAAAATAGACATTTAAGAAATACAAAAAATAAAAAAATATGGAACCTTAGTTTAAATTCTATGTTTTTTTTAAAGCATTACAAATTGCTCCAAATAATCGTCCTGTGCGATTCATATATATCCCCTTGTCTGGGACATAATAACATTTGTAATATATTATTAGTGGTGCACCCGAAATATACCATTGTATAAAGCAAATGTTTTCAATTCTTTTGTACTAATGGTTAATAGTTCGTGTGATAAATGAATATTTCACAAGTTTCAATTAAGATGGTTTAATATTTGATTTGAAGGGAATAACATGTCAAATAATGCATGTATCACACATCTTCAAGTATTATTATGTTCAAGAAAATACAAGGGTAAAAGCATGGTAATGTGTCTCACTTTTTCCCATTTTGCGGTGATGAAATTTATGAACTAAAATCTACAAATCCATTAAGAATTAGATAATGGTGTAATGAAACAAAAGTTTTCATTATAAGTGAGCTTTTATATGGTATTTTTTTAAACAAAAAAAAAATGTTTTTATCTTATTTATTTCATTTTATTTAGAGGCCATTTACTATTATTTCACGCATATCATAAGTACTCACAAAACCGCGACCCCCCATATCTACCTTCATTTTCTTTCTTAATTCCAATTTTTTCGAACAAGTTTTGTATAGACACTTTTAATAATGTTGTACATATTTTTTAATTTTATTTTATGATACATTTTAATTATTATTAAATTATCAATATAAATAATAAGTTTTATGTGTATGTAAAAGCGCGACCCAAAAACCTATCATTTTAAGACATCAAAATCAATACTTTTTCATATGAATATGGAAATAATATACAAGTGAGTGTTCAAATTATTTTTAAAAATTTTTTAAATCACATTTTTTAATCTTTTATAATAAATATTTTAAATAAGTTTAGAAAAATAGAACAAATTTTCTTGCTGCAAAGTGAGACACATTACCATGCTTTTACCTACAAATGTGTACTACTTGAATAACCTGATATACGATGTTTTATATTTGAACAATAAGAAACCAAAATGATATCGTTAGGATCCTCTTCAATCCCAATATTTATAAAGTTCTATTTCTTGAATGCTGTTTTTTCTTAACATCAACATTTAATGAAAAATGTAGTTTCAGAGGGAACTTCTTGCATAATTTGGGTTTGGGTGTGAATGTGCAAGAAGAAGATCGAGATAAATTCTTGGTGATCACTTAATAAAAGTGGGAAATAATACCATCTTGTAACTTTATATAATAAATAAAAGTGAATGATATTCTAGAATATTAGTGAGTTGTATTTCATATAATCTTCTCCACATAGCTCATTGTTGAGATAAGGTAGTTTCTAGGATTAAGGAGATTAGTTGAGATTGGTTACTAGAATCAAGGAGTTGGTTTCTAGAATCAAAGAAGCTGGTTGATATAATTAAGGAGTTTAGTTATCTATTTGAAAGCATAAATAGGAAAGGATGAGTGGAGAAGTTGTAGAACATACCAAGGAAGTTTTCTGAAAAATACACACAAGTGAAGGCAAGGACAAGAGAATTTAGATAACAATCTAATATGACCAACCATCAACATGGAAGACTGCTAGGATAGTACTATACAATGCCACACAGGGAACAATAGTTCCTCATTTTAATTTGTTTGTGTGGTTATTGCATGTTAATAAATATTTATTACTATTTATAAATACATTCATATTTGTTTTCTTTGCATTAGAAGAATTTGGATTCCTTATGAAAGTTTATAAAATAATAAGAAAAGGTTATATACTTAATATAATATTTGAGAGGTTATATTTGTTATTCCTCCATCATTGTTTATCATTCTAGTTCAATATTCCTGATGGCCATTTCCTTTGGCACCTTCTAGATATATATTCACAACAATATTTCTTTGATTCCTTGGATATATTATGCACTAGGATTTTAATATAAGGAGATTGGACCTCTTTTGAACTCACCTTCTATTCCAAGTCCTTTTCATTTAAGACTAGTATTTCCACAATTAAGATCATGTCCCTTATAGATTTCCTCCTTGTTATCATTCAATGATTTTCCTATGGTTGTGGTAGGAGATCACTGGGGTAACCATTTCAAACCAATCTTTAGGCTATATTATAGCCGATATAGTTAGAGAGGGCTCTCTCTATGTCACAAACTCATTCACATATACATATAGATTTAAGCACGGGATCAGTAGAATAGATATCTTATAAGAACATGATATTTGTAATTTTAAAAATGGTAAGACAAACAAACAAGAAGTACCATTACGCAATGGAGTCACAGCCTGAAAACATTCAAGGGGATTATAGCAATAATGAGTGGTGATTTTCCTTATGTAATATGAGGAAACGTGGTTGTTATATTCAATCTAATAACTTGACTTAATGACATATTGAAATGAATAAATCCCAATGAAGCAAGAGGCACATGTCTATGGATGAATATTTTGTAACACCTTTAGTAGAAAAAACAATAAAGGCTAATAACTCAAACTTAGCATCTATCTAAGGATGAATTCCATCTCAGTCATTATACACAAATAATGAATACAATTTATGATATAAGGAGCATCTAACAAGGAAAAATTCCTTACATACAATCTAAGAATATATTGGTCGTAATGCACATACATGGAAATGTAAAATACAGGAAAACACAACTAAACATGGAAAAACTTGATGAATCTCAGAAAACTCAGAAAATACTTTTTATTAATGCTTCCAAGAAAATGATAGAGCTACAAAAAATCAAGCATGGAAGGCATAGAAATACGAATTTCCAGCCCTTACTCCTCCATATAGGTTACATTTATAGTGTCACGGGCTCCCGAGAACAACCTCGAAATAGAGCCAAATTCAGTTCCAAAAATCAAGAATCAATCCTGAATCATCATTGCATATCTTAACAACTTTGAGTTGTTTTCCTGCATTAGGGAAGTGGGATCCTCCTCCATCCCATCATCTCCCAGGTTCTTCTGGGGGTAGTTTGACCAATTTGCAGCTTCCAGTAGGCATTCTATTCGGGTACACAGGGTACTCCCAAAAGACCAAACACCTTCAGAAACCACTTCACACAAATAGATCACAGATCAACACACCGATGTTTTTCACATGGTTAAAACCCTCGAGAGGGAAACAGTCCATGGCCCCAACCAAATAGCTACTTGGAGCAATTTATTATGCAAAATAAAGAAAGTTACATGAGCTTCTCATAATTGATCAACTAGCCAAGGACCCTCTATGCTCTTTAAATAGAGATCATAGACCAATCGGGTGTTAATCCATGGATCAATGGTAGGTATGATCTAAGAGAATTTGAACCATCGGATTACTCTATGTCTAGAACATATTGTAACCCTCATCTTAGATTATTTACAAATGCATACTAATGCATACTAAAGAAACACACTTGTCCCTAATGGATATATTACACAAGTTGATCTTAACTAACTCCTAAGTGTCTAAATATCCTAACATCCCCCCTTAAGAACAACTTGGGATAGGATTGAAGGATTTACAATAGTGACACTATTAGGAGAAGGAAGGAGGAATTAGAGCCTATCGCCCCTTAAGGACACATTCCTGAACTCCTAACATAGACTGATGTTTAGAAAACTTCGCTTCTGTAAGAGACATGGTGAAGATGTCTGCAACTTGATCATTTGTTGGGAAATAGAGCACTTCAATAACACTATCATGAACAAGATTTCTGATGAAGTACATGTGTATCTAAATATGTTTGCTGAGTTGATGTAGAACTGGATCTTTGGCAAGCTTGATGGCACTTTGATTGTCGCACCAAAGTGGAGTAGGCTGCTGCTGCTCGAATCTGAAGAAAGGATCTGTCGAAGCCATAAAGCTTCCTGACTGGCATTAACTGTGGCTTGATATTCTGCTCATGCTGAAGAAAGAGCAAGAGCTTGTCGTTTCTTACAAGCCCAAGTGACAGGTCCAGATCCTAGACTGAAAACATAACCTGCAGTAGACTTTCGATCATCAGGATTGTCGACCCAATCTGAATTAGTGAAACCAACCAACAAAGGTTTCCCCCCTATACTGTAATGAATCCCAAACTGAATTGTCCCTCAAATATATCGAAGTATTCTTTTTGCTGCTTTCCAATGACTTTCATGAGGAGTTTGCATATAAAGGGAAACACGAACAACGGCAAAGGAAAGGTCATGATGGCAATGAGTCAAGTATAAAAGACTACCAACAAGATGACGATACAAGGTGGTATCTACTTCAGGGGAAGTACAAGTGGCAGAAATTTTGACTCGAGACTGGAAGGGAGAAGGGGCCGGTTTACAATCTTCCATGTGGAAGCGACGAAGAAGGTCACAAGCATACTTAGACTGGGAAATAAATATTCCTTCTTTGGTTTGTAAGACTTGGAGACCAAGAAAATAATGCAAATGTCCTAAGTTTGGAATTCCAAAATTTTGCTTAAGAATAGATTTCACATGGGTTATAAGTTTAGGGTCACTACCAGTAAGGATAAGATCATCAACATAAAGAACAAGTATGATGAGATGGTTTCCTACTTTCTTGGTATAGACATTGGGGTTAGAATGGCATCTAGAAAAACCAATGTCAAGGAGAAAGATATCCATTTTGGCATACCAAGCTCTAGGAGCTTGCTTAAGGCCATATAAGGATTTCTTAAGGAGACAAACAAGGCTAGAGTATCCCGAACATATCTAGCAGGTTATTCCATGTAAATTTCCTCATGTAAATCACCATGTAAAAAGGAACACTTGACATCCATTTGATGGAATTCCCAGTTATGTAAGGCTGCAAGGGAAAGAACAAGGCAGATGGAGTTCATTTTTGCTACAGGGGAAAAGGTTTCATTGCAGTCAATCCCTTCAACTTGGGAAAAACCTTTGGCAACTAACCTTGCCTTAAGTCTTTCAAGACTTCCATCTGATGCATACTTAGTTGTGTAGACCAATTTACATCTGACAAGTTTTCTTCCTTTTGGAAGAGGAACAAGAGCCCAAGTATTGTTTTCCATTAAGGAAAAATATTCTTCATCCATAGCTGCATCCCAATCTGAATTTCCTAAAGCTTCTACAAAATTTTCTAGATCATGATTCTCGAAAACTTTAGCCAAAAGAGAAGAGGCTCACTGAAACTGAGAACGTGTTTGTCGTTGATCTCTAAGATCACCGACAAGATCACTAGCTGCTTCACATGTTGAATGGATCCATCGAGGAAGTATTGGTGCTGGTGCAATTGGAGGAACATGAGTAGGTAGAGGTCGATTTTCATCCTCACTATCATCATTAGAAATTGGATTTGGAGACCTATCAAGGAAGCTGGAAGAAGAAGAAGGCACAATCATCGAATCAGGCTCGCAGGCCAAAGATGGCACGCCCGCCAAGTTAGGCTCGCAGGCCAAGAGATTTTCACCAAATTTAACATCTCTTCTAATGATTATATCATGTGAATGGGGCTGAAGAAGTATATAACATTTTACATATTCATAATATCCAACAAATATGCACTTTTCACTTTTAGGCTACAATCCTTTCTGTTTTTCATCCGGAATGTGAGCCCATGCTTCATAACCAAACACATGAAAATGACTTACATCTGATTAATTTTACTCCATGCTTCTTCCAGGGTTATACCTTGTAAAACATTACTGGGTGTGCGATTAACTATTTAATTTGCACAATTTATAGCCTTAGCCCAATATTCAAGACTCAGTCCCTTAGATTGGATTATACAATTAGCCATTTCTTTTAAAGTGAGGTTCTTCCGTTCAACTACAGCATTTTGTTGTGGTTTATATGGAACAGTGTGTTGTTCTTGGATTCATTTTTCAATGCAAAAATTAGTGAACTTGTTGTTAACATATTCTCCTCCATTCTCAGATCTTAACTTAATAATTTGATGACCAAATTATTTTTCAACAAGGGCCTTGTAGGCCAAGAACATGTTAAAGACTTCGCTCTTAAGTTTTAGGAAGTAAACCCAAGTGCATCTGGAGTAGTCATCAATGAAATTTAAGAAATATTTGAAACCAGAAAAGGAAGTAGATGGAAGAGGGCCACACAAGTCACTATGCACAAGCTCCAAGGGAACTGAGGTGTGCCAAGAGGCATGTTTGTCAAAACTATCCCGATGATGTTTTCCGAGTACACAACCAAAACAAACACCATCCTTGCAAGATACCAGCAGAAGACCAGTCACCATATTGTTTTTACATAGTTGTTGCAATGAGCGATAATTTAAGTGACCAAATCGCTCATGCCAAAGTTCACTCAAGTTATCACTATGATCAACAAAAACTGAAGGAAAAGGGGATGACCCAAAGTTGTTAAATTTGTACAACCTGGTAATATCATCAACAGTTCCAGTAGCAAGGGAATTTTGAGGATTTTTAAAATCCTTGATTACAACTTGGTGAGGTGTAAACGTCACAGTTTTACCTTCACCCGAATGAGTGATTTGATAAACTGATAACAAATTGCAGGAAATTTTTGGAAGACATAGTACATCACTAAAATGACCATTTTCTACTTGAACTGTTCCAGATCCTACAACACTTAGAGATCTATCATCACCAATAAATAGTTGTTTGGTGTTACAATCATGCATAGTAGAAAAGATGGCTTGATCCTTAGCCGTATGATAAGATGCTCCAAAATCAATGAGCCATTAATTTGAAGTAGAAGAAGAAGATGCAGTATAAGAGTAACCAGAAGCACAAAGTGCATGTCCATGAGAGTTAGATTCTGAAGACGAATCTAGGATGATGTGGTGCTTGTTCATTGCTGCTTCTAAGGATGCCATCTTCTTAAAACATTTAGATTCATCATGATTATCTCTCCCACAAAAATTGCAATGACGCTCAGTCTTCTTTCCTTTTTGCTTGGATCCTTTGTCATTTTTTAAAGGAAGAGATGACTGATATGGTTTGGGACCCTTGTTGTTTGGCTTATTATTGCGAATTTTTTTTTTCCTGGGAGGCTTGGACTTTTCTTTCTGTTGGGACAATAATGATTTCCTAGATGTATCTGCATTGTTAATTATTCCAAGATGAATGAGCTTATATTGGTCTCTAATTAAGGAATCACAAAAGGATTCAAGGCTAGGATCTTGATAGCTAGCTGCAGTCAAGGATTCTTTCATGGAGTACAATGTAGATACAAAAATAGAATATGCAGGTCCAAGTTTTTAAAGAAAATGATAAATACATTGTTTGTCTTATTTCTTAATCTTGCATTCGGCACATAATAGTATAAAAGTTTTATACTTAGATAAATAGTCTTTAATGCATGAAAAATCATTTGGATTCAAGGAAAGCAACTCATTCTCAAGTTGATGACCCCGAATTTCATTGTGTTTACCAAACACAGATTCCAACTTTTCCCAAGTGAGATTAGGTTCATCAATTCCAGATATGTGGAATCAAAAATCAGTAGAGATTGACATCCCAATCAATCCACGAGCTTTATCACATCAATTTTCCCATTTAATTTTCTTATCGTCATCAGTGGGTTCTATTTCTTTCCCTGAGGTTATCCTAAAAAGTCCCCTACTTCGCAAGAACATCCTCCATACGAGATGTCCATGAGAAATAGTTAGAACATGTAAGTATAATATCACAAGGGGCAGCCATACTATAAAATAATGGCTGAAAGAACAGAAACTAACTGTCTAGATGCAAAGAGATCGAAACAATATGCGGTTTTAAAGAAAACGGCACTTAAAACTGATTCCGGATGATGAAGTTATGCTTGATAAAAGAAAGTGTTGAAGATGTCCCCAATAGTGACGTGTCAGATATTAACTTGACCAACTAAAAAAAGAAGCCCCTTCTTCCCAAGATCAACATTTGACAATCACTTTTACAATAAAGTTGCTTTGAAGTGAATCACTTTTGTAGAATAAGTGATGTTCACTTTTACAATAAAGTTGCTTTGAAGTGAATCACTTTTGTAGAATAAGTGATGTTCACTTTTACAATAATGTGACTTTTAAATAGTGCGGCAATAAATCAAAATACTTAAGTGACTCACTTTTATTTTATTTTATTTATGTGAGATGCACTTTTACAATAAATTAACTTGAAAATAGAAAATTGCATGCACTAAAAAATAGCTTGATAAGACTTGAACTCAAGACTTATCAAGGTGTAAAGCAACTTCGGACCAAGTGAGCTAAGTTTAAAAGGTACGTAAAAGTATGGAAAGAGGAAGGGGGATTTTTTTTTTTTACTCTTCTCTCTCGTTTTTCGTGCTTGCTTTCTTTTCCTGTAAATCACAAAAAAAACGAAAAACAAAAACAAAAAAACTTTTTCCACACAATGGGGTTAGATTTTTATTATCTTAACTGGAAAGTCTACATTTTCATGTTTTCACGTTGTTTCTGATTTTCTGTGATCACACAAGGTGCACGGCAAAGAGCATACATAGCCGAGAAGATAAGAAAAAAAACCTTCCCTTACTGTTTCTGATTCACCGCGATCGCGCAAGGTGCACGGCAAAGAGCATACGCAGTCAAGAAAAACAACAGTCCAAGACTAAAACATAAAAGATCTAATAATAAGCTGATTAAATATGAGAGATTAAAAAAAAACAAATCCATCACTGTAACATTATACCTTCAAATTTGCCGAAATGGGTGTTTCTGGAGCAAACGGAAATAGTTTTTGGTGAAATGAAAACTATTTTCCAATGGAAACAATGCTTTAGACACAATGGAATAGCTCCCATATGCCAAAAATGCACAAAAAATCTAGAAACAAAAACCATTTCAAAGTTTCAGCAACATCAGTTCCAGATCTATATCAAAACCGAAAGCGGCTCTTCATAAAAGCTATGATACCATGTTCAGGTACACAGGGTACTCCCAAAAGACCAAAAACCTTCAGAAACCACTTCGCACAAATAGATCATAGATCAACACATCGATGTTTGTCACGTGGTTAAAACCCTCAAGAGGTAAACAGTCCATGGTCCCAGCCAAATAGCTACTTGGAGCAATTTATTATGCAAAAGAAAGAAAGTTACATGAACTTCTCATAATCGATCAACTAGCCAAGGACACTCTATGCTCTTTAAATAGAGATCATAGACCAATTGTGTGTTAAGCCACGGATCAATGGTAGGTATGATCTAAGAGAATTTGAACCGTCGGATTACTCTATGTCTAGAACATATCGTAACCATCAGATTAGAATATTTACAAATGCATACTAATGCATACTAAAGAAACACACTTTTACCTAACGGATATATTGCACAAGTTGATATTAACTAAATCCTAAGTGTCTAAATATCGTAACACATTCCACCTCTTGGTGTTTAAAGGGCTTGTTTTTGTTGGCTTGCCTTCTGTTTGAGATGATGTGATGGGGATCATAATTGATGGTAGCCTTAGTTGGGAAATGCATCCCTCTTAATAGATGTTCTATCAATGGGAGATAAGCCTTGTTTTTTATGATAAATGGGCCTATGGCCCAAGGAAATTTAATCTCTTCAGACTTCCTAAAACTTAGGAAGTGTTCATTTTCCACTATTAGCCTCTATCTGATCAATTCTAATGTGAATACCCTATGAGTCAAAAAGGAAGGAAATTTGTAAGGTTGGTGGAAAAATCTGTATAGCTTGATTACTATACCTTGTTCTGACAAGAACCAATATTCAATCCTCTTATTAGGGGAGGATTGCAAGGATTCCTTCATCTTAGGTAACACCCTGGGTAGCTTCTTATGGAAGAAGGCACCACACACCCCTGTCATCAAAAAGTTCATGAATTTGGTTTAATAATTGTTTATTTCCTCTGTGATCATCATTTATGGGAGTTGAAGTTTTTATTCATTGAAAGAAAGAAAAATTCTTAACAAGTAGGATGTAAATCTAAAGGTTCTTTTCTTACAAAATTCCACTACCTAAGAGTGAATGTTCTCGGCTATGAACTCATCAAACTTGAGGCAAGAAACTTGGAATGAATGGCCAGGCTCCTCTCAGTCGACTCGGTAGGTTCCGAGGGTGAAACGTAAAATCATCATGGACTCTGTGACGTATTTTTTGGTATCCATCCCTAAAAAATTACTCAGGACGGTTGTGATGCACTTTGTTTCCTCATTGAATTCATCAACATCTAAAGGGTAACGGTGATTTTTTAGCAGGGTATTGGGTTTGAAACATGCTTTGAAGAATTCCTCTTTCTTTTCCATATATGACTCCTTAAAGCACTAGACGATGCTTTCCTCACTGTATTCTTTATATTTTTTACTAAAATCTACAAAATGGAGAATGTTTTCCTAATGATGAGGGGGATGACTGGGAAAAGGATTCTAGACCTGAAGGTGTCCATGATTACCTTCTCGGAAGTAGAGTAACTAGCAGTGCCCCAATCAATGAACTCGAGGCAATTCAGGGTTTGGTCATTGGAGAAAAGGTGGAAAGCTGACCTTTAGACACCATGCATATTAGTTCCCTAGTACCTAAGTAGCTTCAATTTGTTCTTTACAGTTTCCATGGGTCCACTCAGTAGTATGGTGTCGAAAATATCAGAATCCTTATTTTCAAAGAGATCTTTGATTTTCTGGTATTCTAGGTTTTGGTCATCTAACCCTTCTACCTCATCCATCTTATATACATTGTGTAATGGAGAAACATGGTCTACCTGGTCCTTTGACAAGTAGTTCGATGGGGTTTGTCCTAGTTGGTCGATTTCAGCACAGTATAGCTCTCACTTTCCAACACACAGTTAAAATACAAATAACATAAATGCACGTGCGTGTATCCTTTATATTATACCACTCTTTTATCCCTCTCGCACTTTTCCCAGTGGAAACAATGTCTCGTTCGTTTGTTTTTCCTTCCATGATCTTGGACCGCCGATCCTGATTCCTTTTGACCCCATCTATCCTTCTTTGTTATATCATCCTTCTTATTTTCCTTCAAGCTTTCCTTAGCAAAATATGCCTCCACTGTCGATCTTGATCGTATCTTCATCATGGTCATCGAATTGCCCAGCTCCCACCACATTTTGTTGAATCCGATCATTCCTATCTATCATGCACCTTGCATTAGCAAAATCCATCATCGTCATAGATCTGGAATTGAGAGTTGATCTTGACCATTGAAACCAGTAGCCCGTACCAAAATCTGCTAATTTGAGAAAAATGTTTTCGCATGCATGTGTGGGAGTGGAATTAACCTCCACCGTAGATCGCTAGAGGGCATAGATCTGGGCCATTGAAACCTGTAGCCCCTACAAAATTCCACCAATTTTAAAATTTGATCACAAAGCGTAAGTTGGACTAATGGAATCCATCTCCACCATAGATATGACACCAAGCATAATCTGTGTCGTTTAAACTTATGGGATCTACCCTATTCCGTAGAGTTGGAGATTTATTTTCTGTGTGCATGTTGAACTAGCATAATTAATTTCTGCTCTGAATCTTATTCCTTCTTAGATATACACCATTGGAATATGTGGGCTCCCATCTATTTCACAAACTTGAGAGAAATTTATTCCTCCTTGCATGTTAAAACAACATAAATTTTTCAGTACTGTAGATCTATCTTCATCTATTGATCCCATGGATAATTTTTCGTGCAAGTTAACCTGTCTCTTCCCTTACCAAAATTCCTCAAGCCTATACATCATACCTTGGAGGAATTATTAACAATCATTGATCTTCTCCTCTTCTAAATTTAAACCCTTCATTCTTGTCACTATATAACCCAACTTTCTTTGCTTACACACATTTGTAAGGTTCAAAACTATAATTATTTTCAATTATTTTTCATTTCCAACTTAGGAATGGTCCTTCAAATCACCTGCAGAACATCATCAACATCCTTCAAGGTCCCATGACAAGAAATTTTCAGACCTTTTTCCTCCTTTCACTAGCCTAATCCCTTTCCAACTACTTAGCGCAAAAATAGTGATACCACATCTGTAAAAACATTCAAATTTTAGCATAGGTGCTAACACTCCCCAATATATGAATAAAATTTTGACTAAATTATGTTGCTAAAAGGTCATAAGTATCAAACATTTAAGAATGAAAATGTATTCCAAAATATTACAATGTTTGAGTGTAATGACTATTACAAAAGCGTATCTCAACATCCTCCTTTAGATCATATTTCAAAAATACCTTCACTAGTATATGACCCATAGTTAAATTCACCCACTACAATAAACTACCTTAGGCTATTTCCTATATCCCTAAATACATCCATGGAAAAAAGTTCAAGTGGAAGAGCTTTGAGATTTTTCCCCTATAGATCATTGTATGGACATATATGTTTGAATATCAAAATAGAGAATCCATTATTTCAATGTTAAATTTATAAAAACCCACATCCACCTTAATATGCTTAAGATGGTAGGAGAAAATTATTCATATGTAAATATAAAAGGAAAACTAACATCTTACTAGTATGTGGAATTTGGGAATCTATCCTAGAAATCACATGATTGCATTCCATTTACAAAAATTACATTTTAAAAATTATATGTCAAATAAATTACCTATCAATTCTTCGTGTTCCATTTCAACCACTTAATTCATCTTAGTATCCTAACCATGGTCTACAGAAAATTTATTCTTCTAGAGTTTCAAACAGTTTTTACCTTCCTTCCTTGTCTTTGCTTATGGGTATTTCGTATCCTTCATATCATATCTCACTTAACAAAACCGTATGGAATATTGAACCTTCCCTCTTGATCTGAGCTCATTCCTTGGAGAAACCATCACTGGCATACACCTTCCTTATCTATCTTGAAGTCCAACTATCCTCTCACTAAGTTCTTTAGGAGAGGAAGTGCTCCATATTGCATGTTTCTGAGCCACCTCTTCCATAACTCACACAAATTGGTACCACTATGCACCAGAGAACCATTAAGTTGGCAGGAGGTTTTTATATGCATGGTGTGGAAGCAAAAAGAGCAAAGAAGACTGAGTAAGGAGAAGATGTTGACAAGTGGTCAACTCAGTTGTATTTTTGTACTTTTCTATCCAAGTTAGTTAGACATGGACCATTTTGTAAAGGAACAAGCCCATAAAAGGATTTACAAATGTAGTAGAAAGATATATTTTGACAATTATATCTTTTGCATCATCTTAGATCCTTTTGTTGAATGTTTGGAGTAAATATTGTCTTTATCTATCTTGCGAACTATTTCTTGAGTGTTGGTCTGAGGCTATCGACCATGAGATTTATTTTGGGGAAGTATGTTGATATGCGAAAGTTAATAAGATGAGAATATTGTTGGAAATTCCTTGTGTTATGTTGCAATGCGATTTATGATTCGATGAATGTTAAATGATGCATGACGTGTTGCGATCTATTTGTTTAATGTTTTGCTTATGATGAGAAGTCCTTACATGCTAGTTGGATTCTTGTATGTCGATATGTTTTCTTCATAATGAAATGGTGTGATGTTAGGTCTAATATAATGGTAGATGAATGATAAGATAAAACCATGTTCTCAATATCTGGTAAATAGTGTGACTGAGAGAGAATAAGTGTGCATGTCATATTTCCCTCTATGGAAACGTGGTTCTTGCAGCCCTCCCTCGAACATCTCAGATGAGACTTGATCTCCTTCGCAGGTGTTGCTGGATAGGGTAAAACCTATATGGGACGGTGTTTAGGGAGATCACGGTGACAAGGTGTGGACATAGTGGGAACCCCTGTCTACTGAAGTGTGTCAACAAATGGCTCCATTTTCAGGACCATAGTGCGAGAACAAAGAGTAAATGTTGTGGAATTCGACAAAACCAGAGATTTAGTACTGGTTTGAATACAAGGCCCGAGAATTCACAACAAAAGAAAAGCAGAGTTATAGAAAAACAAAAGAGGATTTGTTGGGGATACATATATATTTTAATATCCATGAATATTTCCTTTCCAAGTTCCTGACTATCTTGTACGATTGGTTGGCACAACTGACCTACCAGGAAACAAAATTCAGATGAGGTGAACCTACTTGCTAAACCCCTGAACTGATCCAATGACTAAAGAGGTAGACAACAAGGTGTCAAGGTCTATTGAAGTGTGGCTCGACATAATTTTGGAAGGATATATCATTGAGTTTGTTGTCGACATAGTAAAATACTATAGCAATGCAGAAAGGAAATTCTTCCAATGACCAAGAGGTATATTTCTATTGACCTTGCAGTTGTGGATTAAAATGCTTATCTATGAAAATGGTAGAATGAATATGAACTCTGACGAGTAGATATTTGGTGTGTGGAGCTTATGGGTACTATAGAGACGAGGGTTGGATGGAATGATATAGGGTAGATGGATGGGACTTACAGCGAAACTGTGAGAGAAGTAGAGGAATAATGTGGTATTCTATGAAGTGTGGTAAGGATCTGACAAGAGAAGAGGTAGAGGATTGAGGAGAGTTCTGGTGCGACTGGAATAGGAAACTACGAGAGAAGATCACAAGGGACTAAGAAACCCTACATCAATGAAGGAGAAAACCAGGATATGCCTGATCCTGAGGAAGGACCAAACCAAAGCAACATCGTACCTACACCTCCACACACTACGCCACATTCAAGAAGAAACACTAGACCATTGTAATACTTCCCGGTGTGTCATCACCAAAGCAATATTATTGGATCAAAAAATACATGAAGAAGGACCAGAATGGAGGGAGACGATGTAAAATTACCTCAGCTCCATGGGAACATGCCTCACAGGGTCTTCACTTATTGAAACCATGCCATACCATGTTCGTTCATGGCATATGAAACAATATCCCTATTTTCAAAAAATATTGGAAAATACCTACCAAAATCATTTTTTTAACCCCCTCCCAATATGCCTTCCCAATTTAAAAAAAACCCCTATTTTCACTGTATATTGCATGTATCAATTTTTTCATTTGCATTTTTTATACCCCTTTACATTTCTACCTAGTATATTGACATGATACTCGACATTCATTCTTTTCCCTCACCATGCAAAATAATTATTCATAACTGTGTATGGTTCCTCAACAATGAACTAAGGCTACTCCTTCTATGGTCTTTCTTCTCTTTGTTCAATAAACATGAACTTTATGACCCCCCCCACACACAGATATTCACTCCTCTCCTTGATCTATGGGATATGAGACCTTCTCAAGAGACTAGCCACCCCTTGTTGAAACACCTAGCACATGATACTGATGGAAACAAGAAGAACAAGAGAAGAAAATAATAATCATCCTCATTTATGATGATGCACTTCAAGTGGACATGCATGGACCATGAAGACTATGAAGAACACCTGAGATGACTTGTTGTGGTCATAGAATCACTTGAAGGACTAAGAAACCCAAGCATACCTAGTATTGGTCCAAGTACCCACCAAGTGAAGAACCAAAGTACCTCAAAGATAAATAACAAAAGATTAAAAGGTCATTGGACCACAAAAGATTAAATATCAATGGTCAAAATATTAAAAGAATGAAAAATCCAAGGGTGGACTTGTAATTGTGTGGAATCATCTTCCATTTTGATGAACTATAAATAAATATGTCTCCTCGCTTGCCAATCATCAATCAATTTCATCATTACTGCTCATGAGAGACAAGTCGTGGGTTTCTCTGCTAAGTTATTTTCTGGTTTTAATTCTTGAATAAAATCGCAGCCTTTGAGGGATAGGTATCTTCTCCCTCCAGATCATGGAAGCACTTCCATTTCCTTTCCACTACTACAAATCCATCCCACGTTACCCTAACCTAGTTAGGGTCTTTTACAGTGGACCTGAGCCCTGCTAGGAATAAATCTCTGTGCACTCAAGCATTGTATGGAGTCTCTACAGTGCATGGGTGACCAACTAAGGTCATTCTCTATGCATCTGAGCCCTGCTAGGGCTATTATTAATTCACATGAACCCAACTAGGGCACCCACAAGAACACAGAAGCTCGGTTTGGGTTTTGTACAAGTCATTGCAGCCCAGCTAGGGAACTAACAGGACACAACAGTCATCAACGAGGACTGTACCAGCATTTGAAGGCACACAAACAGTCTAAAATTGGTTAAAGACTGCTCCAGGAATCGAACAGTAGTACATTTAATGATTGAACAATTTAGTGGAAGCAAAATTGTATAGTTTGATGCCTCTAGATCATGGAAGCACTTCCATTGCCTTTCCACTGCTACAGATCCATCCCACGTTACCCTAACCTAGTTAGGGTCTTTTATAGTGCACCCAAACCCTACTAGGGATAAATCTCTGTGCACTTGAGCGTTTTATGGACTCTTTACAGCGCATGGATGACCTGCTAAGGTCATTCTCTATGCATCTGAGCCTTGCTGGGGCTATTCCAGGCTATTCTCCATTCACCCAAGCCCAGCTGGGGTGCACACACAGGAACACAAAAGCTTAGTTTTGGTTTTGTACAGGTCATGGAAGCCTAGATAGGGAACTAAATGGACACAACAATCATCAACGAGGACTATACCAACATCCAAAGGCACACAGACAGTCCAAATTGGTTAAAGACTGCTCGAGGCATCGTGGAGGCATCCAACAGTTCTACATATGAGGATTGAATAGTTTAGTGGTAGCAGACTTGTACACTCTTTACCAGGGTTCTTTTGGTCCATATGACAAATCCAAACTTGTTGTAAAGGATTATATTCTATCTACTCATGTACAAAGTCAATCATCTCATTTAGAGGATGAATTATTAATTGCTTTGGGGGTTTTGTCCTTAAAAGGCTTCCTCGTGAAAAAATCTTATGTTCAATTTTGTGGATGATTGGTTTACTATTGTTTTAATGTTGGTATTAAATCTCAGTACTATCTATTTTACAGTCTGCAAGTTCTGCAAAATCTGTTACTACTATTAAATTTTACATGTTAAAATTTAACACCAACTAATCCCCTACAATTTGGACATTCCTAGAGAAAATTAACTCGAAGCCACCAAAACCTATTTTTTTTCCCTAATTCAGAAGAGAGCTTGTACAGTTTGTCACTTTGTACCTGTGGTACTTCAAGATGTGAATTTTTTTATTATCTCTAATACCCTGATCAATCACTCTTTCTAGAGGTGGTAGTCTTACTTCAATTGGACCTACCAGTACCTAGATATGAGAAGAATATTAACAAGTTTTCATATTACTCCACTGTATAGTTCAATTGAAACTTTTATTAATACAAACTTTAACCATTTCTGTTACAAACAAAAAAATAGGGACACTTAGTCAACAATATATACATGGTGCTTGCACAATTATTTGCACAATTTTGCATAGTAAAAAAAACTAGTGTGGCAAAAGTGCTTAGAGATCTCCCAATGCTGCACACAGCTAGAATAGGTGATTCAAAGATACATAAAGTACTCCTCTCACCATGTACTAAGTCATTGCATCACTCAATTAATAAACAACAATTCTCTAACTCGGTGGTGTACTATAAGTCTACATGTTTGTGTGTAAATTTGATACCCACTGGTGTCAAGGAATCTCAATTAAAAAAATACTGTTCAAAAAATGCAACATAAGCCTGCAAGAACCCTGTTAATACTTGGGAATGAAAAATATACTTGATGAGGCACAATACCACTCTAGATAGCAGATCAGTGAGCACTCAGTGAGACTAGGTTCCTTCCTGACCTTCCCCTCTAAACAAGTCAATAAACTTCCATGAGACTTATGTGGAGTTCCCAACCCAAACCCCAGGATAGTTACCAGCAAACCAGCAAAAATATCATCTATAGCCATAGGGAATCTCAAAGCTGGTTTTTCTTTGTGTAGTTTACCACTCTCCAAATCTTCCTAAGCAGACAGTCCTCTTCCATTAAGAGTTTCTTCCACCCAAACATGGATTTTAGAAGTAATGGACCTCCTTGATCTTGATTTGGCTCCAATATTACAAATCCAGACCCCTTCGTAGACCCAAGTATATAATGAGGGTTATATGTATCTTTTTGACTTGCTGACCCTCTAGTTATGTGATTTAACTAGGACAACCGAAATAGCATTATCATAAAAGCTCCCTCAATGAAGTGCAATGAACGTAAAGGTTAATGTGCAAGGAAATGATGCATTCCTAAACTAATATGACATATTTTCCCTTCATCAAGAGATTTATTAACTATTTTAAATGCCACATTAAGTATTTGCACATGTACCAATAGGTTATGTTTGTGTACAATAACTTAGACTGTAACAATACTTTTTCTTATTTTATTCTTCATTATGAGTTTTTGATGTTGATCAAAGTTTGACATGACAACTACTAGCCAATTGTTGATGTTTTCACAAGCAACTTCAACAATTGGCTATAGTATTAACTAAACATCGTAAGGAGGGATTCAAGATATTTGTACACCACTAATGGATTTGCGAACAATTGATAATTTATCCGAAGAAACTGTAAACTTTGTTTAAAAAAGAAATCAGAGGATAACATGTACTGTGCATACCTTTACAATGTCCTGCGTGATTTCCATGCCACTCTGTATAAACATAAGGCCTTTATAGTTCTCTTCAAATATCTCAACATATGGATCTTGAAGGAAGAAGTGTTCTTGCCCTGCGGGATTCCTCTTCCTCATAGGAAATACTATTTTTGAGATTTCTGTACTTATAGCAGCTGGCTAAGAACATGTAAATGCAGAGGTGGACTGCACTCAAAGAGGCTAGGAGCCAATAAAAGTAATCTAAATGAGCTTTGTTCAGGTTGTCTACAAACCAGCAACTCCCCTTGTTTCTGCAACTAAGCTTCTCAATAACTAAAATAAGGATGCTGATCAGAAAATTACCAACCCCTAGAACACTCAGATACACAGCAATACCCAGAATTTTCATAGTGTCTGGCATCTGATCATAAAAGTACTCTTTCATTCCTACCATTACAAATACATCAGCTATTCCAAATAGCATGTATTATGGAAGTAGCAAAGAAATACTCAATGGAATTGTTGTATGGGGCATATCTATGAGCCCATTATCCTTTGCTACTTTGATTCTTCTAATCTTTGTCAATGCAACAACAATCATTGACATAGTGGAGGAAAACACGCCAGTGCCTATTCTGTGAAGCAGAGTTATACCCCGTTCATTCCCTGTCAAGTTTTTTGTAACTGGAACAAAGATGCGGTCATAGACGAGCACCAATAGAAAAATAGATAGGCTAATAAAACATTGTAAGCTTGCAGGAGGGATTTGGAAGTGTGTTCCGATCTTTCTATCCATTGTGCTTCCCTGTTTTGTGAAAAATGTGAAAGTTTGTGCATAGACAACTGCAAACATCAAACATGACATCCAAATTGGCAACAGCCCAAGAACAGCTTTCACCTCTTCAATGTCTTGGACTGTGCATAATCTCCAGTTATGGCTTGTTTTGCACTCATAATCTAATTCATATTTAATTGTTGCTTTTTCAAGAAACCTGAAAAACAAGAGTGAGGACATTCACACCAAATCTCTCAGTCATCTAAAACTAACCATAATAGGGTACACCCAACAAGAAGCAACATTGAAAATACTGAAATTTAACAGAACAAGGACTTACTGACTCATTACACCGTATCCATGTTTAGCAGGTAGCAGTATCTTCTCCTATATTCCTAAAGCATAAATTTTCAGTTTGTCCTTCCTACAAAAATATTGTTTCAACTACCAAGAGCTTCAGCATTTCTCTTGTCACATGGAAAATTCACTGACTCCATTAAATTTGATTTGCAGCATTAGGAAAGTTTAGAAAGGTCCATTAATTTTAGTGGCAACTATTTCCTGTACTTTTGTACTAATAAATGTAAAATAACTAATTGTGAACTAGTAAGGACAAGAGAGCGTTTACCTAAACTTATCAATAGACAAATACTGTCTGCTTGATCCAGACTTCAAAACTTCTCTTTCCTCAATGACAACTACTTTATTTAAAATGTCCCACTTATGAATTGTTGCAACAAAGACATGGGTGATTCGAGTGAGAGGACTACGACCAGGTAGTTTATGCCTATAAAATCTTGTCCCACACATGAAGACAAATAGTGCTATTGCCATAGTCACAACAAGAATTCCAAATCCCAGACCCCATCCAACATTATCCTTAATATACATGACTAAAGTGACTCCTATAATAGTACCAATGCAAATACCAAAGTACCACCAATTGAAAAATGAGCTCTTGTGCTGCTTCTCTTTAGGGTCCTCCTCATCAAACTGATCTGCACCAAATGCTTGTAAACAGGGTTTTTTCCCTCCTTGCCCCAAAGCAACCAGGTAGATTGAAAAGAAGAAAACCCCAGTCTTGAATGGTGAAGATTTGGGGCAAGATTTTGAGCCACTGTAGCATGGAGGGGGCTTAAAACTCCTCAAAGAGGCTGATAAAGTGACCAAAATTAATCCCTGTAACATTCCATTTCATGCAACATTTTTTATTATGGTTCTATGCATTAAGTAAAAGTAGACAAAGAACAACCATTTTCAAATAAATGTGGGTTCAATTCACCCAAATACATAAGAAACCTTACGTTATCTATCAAATTTTGAATGAATTCATTGATTGAGTAATTATTTTTATGGAAAACAAATTCTATTTACAAAAATTTGTAGCTTTTACATACTCTCCATATCTCAATGTTTCCTTCCTATATTTACTCAGCCATAGCTCTGATAGGAAGGATCCCATTTATATTCAAATGTTCTATCTATTCTCTACATTAAGTATTATCAAAATATATATATAGTCCATGACATCAGCAATTAGGAATAATGATTACAGCATTCCTCTTTTTAGCGCGTCTTCTAAAATGTAGTATGAATGGATAAAAAATTAGATTGTACTCTCAATGAAGTTCATCCTGGGATTCCAAGAGCTTAAGGTCTTCATTTTGCAATTGTAGATCTTTTATCACATTGTAGTTCAGTTCATGGTAGACATGAGTAAAAGAGAGATCAGCAATGTGATCAACAATTGGTCCAGATGATGAATTCATTGATTGAGTAATTATTTTTATAGAAAAAAAATCCTATTTTCAAAAAATGTAGCTTTTACATACTCTCGATAGCTCAACGTTGCCTTCCTATATTTACTCAGCCATAGCTCTGATAGGAAGGATCCCATTTATATTATAATGTTTTATGTATGCTCTATTAAGTATCATCAAAATATATATACAGTCCATGACATCAATAATGAGGAATAATGATTACAACATTCCTCTTTTTAGTGGGTCTTCTAAAACGTAATATATATGGATAAAGAATCAGAGAAATGTAGTATAAGTGGATAAAGAATCGGATTGTACTCCCAATGAAGTTCATCCTGGGAATCCAAGAGCTAAAGGTATTCATTTTGCAATTGTATATCTTTTATCACATTGAAGTTCAGTTCATAGTAGACACGAGTAAAAGAGAGATCAGCAATGTGATCAGCAATTTCCTACATATAGTGTCATTGGTGTAAGTGAAAAATGTATATTTTGTTCGCTATTCTTCCATTTAATTATAAGCATGGATTCACCCAAACTTGGAGTATGCTGAGATTCTTTTCAATAACCAGCAATTATACAGATACAAGATTATCCATTTCTTAATGTTGGAAACTTTAAAAAAGCCAAAGGGATGTCTAAAAGTTAGCCCATACAGGTCATCATCAACCCTGGTTTTGACAAAGGGTTTAATATTCAAGTTTGATTCTTTGAAAGTAAGCTCCACGATGGCTTTATTGAGTTGGTCTAGATGCAGTCAATCCTCGAACAATCAGGTAAGATCATGTGCCAGCAATATGAGGTTTACTGTTCATGAATGTTAAAAAATTGAACACCCATCTTTCACACAACTCTATAATAAACAATACTATCATATAACAGTGTAAATATTTCCT
>LPNX010657237.1:254905-293108 GCA_001517045.1 Pseudotsuga menziesii | reverse complement strand
GTTTAGTAGCTACTCCAAGGTCACTGCATGCTTACATCAATGGATCCAACTTCTCCACTGAGTCAACTTGAAATGTGAAAAAATATATTCTTAGGAATATGTATTCTTCCCTTTTCTCATATATAATAGCTCAATAGTCCAAGGTCCTGGAATGCATGCTTACATATAATAGCTCCTATTAATGCATGCTTATATATAATAGCTCATGTTAATTTGTTTTCATTCTCTAACTCAACCTCGTTCATCCATGCTATATTGTTTTTATGTTTTTAATAATTAAATAAATGTGGAGATAAAAAAAATCTCTAGTTATGTTGACCTATATATGATATTAAAGCTATGCAAGGCACTGATATTAAGAGAGACTCTAAGAAAGACAGACACACCGATGCTCTAGACAATCAATGCACTATATAAATTTGGGTAAACACCAATGTGACCATGCACCAACTAATCAATTTGTTGTATAAATTCAGATAAAAAAATGAATGCACACAAATGATTTCCATGGCTAAGCCCAAAGCAATCATTGGCTGCCATCTAGGAAAGACGGTTTTTTGATTCATTTCCACCAACAGCTACGAAAATATTTCTACAGCTCTAATGGAAAGTTGTGATTAACAACATCTAGATTTGATATAATATGTAATGGTGTAGCATAAATTCTTTGATCACTCTTCACTGTCTCTTTTGCCTTCATCCATAACCTTATTAAAAAATTAAGTGTATCAATCCTTTTAACTGGATTCTAAACTTACATATAAGCTAAAGCAAAATCAATTTACATTGCAGCCAGACTTGATGCTTCTAAAAAACATGTAATTCAGACAAACATAAAATTGGATTTTATGCAAAAATCCTAAAAGTGATCCACATTTCAGACCATCCATTGAGAAAATGCATGTACACATAGACTTACTTTCAGATTTTCCAAAGCAATTGCTATTATGTTTCTGTTTGATCCAAGCTCAATATGTACTAAAGAGGGCCCCTATAAACCAGTTCAGGGAGGGCAAGCGAAGTATGAATTGAAAGATCAAGTCCACTAAACAGCTCCTGACCATAGGCATTTTTCATCAAAGATTAAACACACTACAACTTACCTCCAAGAATGCTATGCAATGGCTCTTCAGCGTGCCTCCTCCAGCACCAGAGAAACCCACCACAAACCCATGACTAGAAAACGGTGAATAAACTCCCTCATTTTCTAGAAAACACTACTACGACTACTCCAATTTGAAAAAACACCCTGTTATCTAGCCATCAAACACGATGGAGAAAACATGGAGAAAACCCACAGAAAACCCAAGGAGCAACATGCCATTGTTTTCCAGAAAAAACTGCTACCATTGCTCCGATTTGAAAAAACGCCCTGTTATCCAGCTAGAAAACACGATGGAGAAAACATGGAGAAAACCCACAGATAACCCAAGGAACAACACGCCCTTGTTATCCAAAAAACCCCAAAAAATGATGGAGAAAACCCACAGAAAACCTAAGGACCAACACGCCCTTGTTATCCAAAAAAACCAATAAAACAATGGAGAAAACCACTTGAAAAATCTATGCAGCACATGCAGGTGCACTCAGACCACAAGCAAACCCAGCTCGCAGGCACCTCATCTTGGTGCAGGTGCACTCAAACCACAAGCAGAAGCAGCTCATAGGCACCTAGCAGGCTTGGAGGACTGGTAAACGACGCAGGCAAGAATGTTGAATAAAACATACCCCAGCATATTGGATATTTAAATAGTAAAAAAAAAACCTTTTTACCCCTAATATACCCCCAATATATTGATTTTTAATTTTTTTAATTTTAACCCCCCCAATATGAACAGACGTGATATCATATTGGTCCATAGGTGACGCCCCTGTGACGGGCCTAAAGATCCAGAGCAATATTGGTTTCTCTGCAAAGCGGTATGGACTGTGAAGCATGTCCAAGATGAAGACATTAAGAAGGGACAACTTGCAAAAACTTTTTGAGGTTGTACATTAGATTGGTATATGAAGTTCATACAAATACCACCATGGAATCATCAAAAGTCTCTAGTACAGATTAGGACCAGGTTGATTGAGTACTTCTAGAAACCCAAATCTAAGCCGCAGTACATTACTGAATTGAACGAAATCAAGCAATATGCAAACGATTCGGTATGGGAATTTAATCAACGATTCAATACGTGGATGGTCAAATTAATTTTCGGAATGAGTGATGTACAATACAAAGAATGGCTCGTCGCAACATTGGTACACCATAGATGAATTCCGTTAATGCAACAAAATATTGCGACACAGACTAAGGCTCTATAGATTGCGATGAATTTGGAATCCTCACTAGTGGGTGAAATTGGCGTCAGAATGAATCAAGTCTAGTCGGAACTTGAGAATATGACAATTCAATTGTAGGATATCAAGAATGGAAAAGACATTTGTGAATAATTTTTGTGTACTCAATGTTGCGAAGAAGGACATCATAAAGACCAATGTCCAAATTTTTGCAATTACTTGAAGTATGGTGCTCCGAATCTGCTGAGTTAAGGTGGTTTTCCATGGTGTTGAATATGTAAAACTCAAGGAAATCGACACGAGGAATGTGGATATATCCAAAATGCATTATCGAAACTTGCAAATTTGTTTTGTAATTTTCATCAGTCTATTGGTCATGAAGAGAAGGATTATATAAAATATGACCTGCTCCAAGAAAGGACAATGGATACATACTATATGAAGGAAGAAAAGCATCGATCAGTGGAGAGGATGCCAACAAAACATCCATCACACTTTGCACAACAACAACCACAGTTTGCTTCTCCTGATCAGTAGTATAATCAGATGCAGTATGCTCCGCAGCAGCCGTACTATACTAAACAGTAGTATGTTCAATCACAGCCAAATAAACAACATCAACAGTTTCATAAACCACGGTACCTGCTACAACGAGGATTCCATGGAGGATTCCAAGAGGATGAAACAATAGTTTCTGTCGAGGAGGAGGACGAGGCCGAGGATGCATGCAATTCTATAATTGTGGAGTATTGGGATGTTATCAACGATATTTCCCACATATTTAGTCACAACGTACCTACTGCATTGCTGCATATCATACTATCGAATATTTTCCACAACTAATCGCAAAATGGGAAGCAAAGAATGTTCCATGAGTGCAGAACCCGAACCAAAACATGAAACATAATGCGGACTAGGCTTTGAATCAGCCTCAAAACCAGAATCAAGGTCTGACTATGGGGAAAATAATGGCAGAACCTAGGACACAACCTATGGATGTTACAGTCATAACTCAAGGAGGTGTGACAACAGGAAATAATGGCCTAATGTCATAGATCTGATTGGTGGCTCGAAATAAGGTGCAATTTGATGTCGACACTAAGAAAGAGATGTTCCTTGATACAAGAGACATAATCAAAAGAGATACAAGTAAGTTTCCTATCTACAAAATTCCACCTACGTTTGATTCGACACTTGTAGCAGGGACATCGCGGAAGGGTGAAATGTTGCAGAGTTTCCATGAAAGTTCCTTATTGCTAGCAAAGTGTACCAATGTGATATCCAAGATTGCAAGTCTACTATATCAACTAGAGAAAGGTCGACGGGAGTACGTAGTGATTTATTTTCACAAGAAGAAAACTGGAAGAGAGATGAGAATGAATTTCCAAATTGGTGATTATTATTGCACTTAGAAATATCACATTTCTTATCAGCCTTCATGAGAATTTAACATTGCCTTTGAACCTCCCATAAATCCTAGCTTGAGTCACCTTGGTCATCTTTTTCTCATACTTAGAAGGCACGGTGCCTTCATGCTTTTTACACAGAGCATCGGTGGATCCTGTCACAGTGAACCCATAAGCGTCATTTCCCTCTTTCTTTGACAAAAACCCTAGATCGGTGACTTTGTCATTTCTTCTAGGAGCGCCGGAGGTCAAAAAATGAAAAAAAAGAAGTTTATGGAAGCTTCCATGCAGAAGCCTCTGTGTATTTAGTTCCTATATGCTTGGAAGAGGCAGAATTCACCTCCTTCACCTGTTAGGATCATATATTATCCATTTTCCAAGTCATATCTTGAGTTCTAGGCCTATAAATAAAGCCTTCATGATGAGAGTGGGAGAGGCCAGAAAAAAAACAACCTTATGCTGTTAGTTTGAAGCCTGAATCAGAGGCAAAGTAGAGTTATCTAATGGTTGGATAGGTCTTCATAGCTATAGAGGATTGTAGAAATTCTTATTGAGATTGAAGCCATCAACATCAAGGCCTTTTGGTTGTACTTCTTTCTCTTCCATAATTAATACAAAGACATTCCCCTTTCCTATATTTGATGCATTGATTTTAATAAGATATTATTAGATTCCTTGATCACTAATATGAATAATCAATCTATCATGATGCTCTCATCTTGTTTGCTTGTATTTTGATTTCTCTTGTAGGTACTGAACTATTAGAAGGAATTTTGGAGAAAAGACAAAGACATCTGAGGTTGAGGTCCATTGCATTTCATGCTATTTAATTTGATTGTTTAAGGGAAGGATATGTTGTTGTGTCTTTTTGTTATGTATTTCTTATTTACTTTGCAGAGGAACAAGCAATGTCCGCACTGATTAAGAATTCCTGATTACAAAATGGCGACTCCACTGAGGAAGCTTAAACTGGTCAGATTTGGGGAAGATCTAGTCAGAAATGGTGTAGATCCAGTCAGATCTACAAACTTCAGTAATCATTCCATCTATGAAGTTATTTCTCTCTCCTTTTAGTTATTTCAGTTAACAAGGCAAGCAATCTATCTTACGTTTCTGATTTTTTGCCTCGTTTTTGAGTAGTTTTTACCCTTTTCATTCCAACTTAGTATTTTCTAGTTTCTCCTGCATGCCTTTGGTCTTTCAGTCTATTGTTCAAGCGCTGCCTTTCTCTTTGGCTGATAGAGCGTCGATCCCTCCCAGGGATATTTTTCTCTCTCTGTTCAGAATGCCGACAACGCCTTCTTCATCAAATGATAGAGCACCAACGGCATCTATGTGCAGAAGGATAAAAGCGTCGTTTCAGCCTATGATGCCCTTGTGTAGTGTGCCTCAATGCGCCAAGGTAGGCCTTCAAACTGCCTATTTAAGAAATTTTCTGTTCAAATTTTTAAACTATCCTGTTCTTTGAAGAATTTTAGTGTGATTTGCTTGTGTGTTTGCTGTCTGAGATTGCTGGTTTTTATGAGTCTAATTCTCTGTTTGAGCTCAAATCCAATTTTTTTATCTTCTTCATTGTTGCAAATTAAAGTGGAAACATAGTTCAGTTTTGGTTTTTTAGTGAAGTATCTGAAAATTTCATTTTGAAAAGAAATCCCATAGCCTCTTCCTAGAAGGTTGGTTTTTCTTTGAAAAAAAAAATATTGCTTTGTGTGCCTCATATTTTCTAGAAAAATATGAAAAAAATCATATTATTTTCCTCTTGTTTATGCTTGCAAAACTTTTCATTTCTATTTACATGTGTAATTCAGAAGAATAGGTATTTTTGACATTGTAGCAAAAGTTAGTTTTGCATGCATGTTAGAGGCTTAGTTTTCTTTCTTGCATTTTCAGAGACTTTAAGGTGCTTGATTGAAAGAGTTTTGTGCTTGAAAAAAAATTCTTTGCATTCTTTATTGGATCTTGTTTTGATTGTTAAAAACGGATTTCTTTTGGTATATTGTTGAAAAGAAAATAAAAATGTTTCTTCCTTACCCTAGTTGGTTCTCATCGAAGTTGAAAAAGTGCATTTACATTTAGATGAATTTGCATTATTGGAGACAACACCTCACAAACATTCACCTAATTGTCTAGATAAAATTAACAGTAGCTTTAGGTCTAAAATTGTATAGAAATTTGAGTGATAGGTTAGTGACGTGTTTGTGCATCGTAAATGTAGGAGTTGTCGTTATTTTTCTGCACTAAAACCTAGGACTCGCATGGTTATTCCACATACCATCAGTATATCGAACGACCTTTCATGTAACCTTGAGGTATATAGAAATGTACATCACATACTCGATTATATATTAGAAGGCCCCTTGTGAACTGTTGTGCATTAGGTAGCACTACTACCGATTTGAGCTCCCACGTAGCTTGTGTATATCCGGAGACCCCATTAGGATACCCTGTCCATTTAAGAAAAACCCTTTGGCTGTATTGTGTGGAGAAATAAACCAAAAACAACATTCAGGGAGATTACTATGCATGTACCCATGAGGTATATTGCTAGTTGCACCTGCTTGACAATCCTAGTGAGAGATCAACTATTTGAACCTGTCCTATTACTTAAGTCTTCTTGTGGCCTTTAGCTCTGCGTAGGTTTGTTTGTGTGATTTTATCCTTGACCTAAATTAGATAACTTTAGCCACCACCATGGCTGAGCAACTTACTAGACATCATTCTCGTAGATTTCATTTTTACCTACTGACTCTCTTCCTACCATGGAAGGACAAGAAGGGGTAAACGTGGAACAACCAGCTTCTGCTAATGTTCCCATAGGAACTTCCTTAGCAAGCAAAACCAAATAAGATTTCACTATTTATACAAATCCTTTGGTTCAACTACCTCCTGCAGTCGATGCTTCTGTGCATTCACCATTGGAAGGCCGTATCGATAGTCCTATTCCACCAGATTATGGCCGAGATGCTCATTTTTGGAGGACTTCTATGGGCGAAGCTATTTCTAAATTCGGGGTTATTATACCTTCACTAGGGAATCCTCCTTTAGGAGAAGAGGAACATAGAAGAATTAATGCATCTCTCGATTGATCTTGTAACGTTTCAAAGAGAGTAGAAAGATTCATTCCTCCACCTGTGTCTCGTCATGAAACTATTTCGACTCATTTACCTCATTTATGAGATCCATGGCCTGATGGATATCGTTCACTAGCTCAATTTTTAGGTCATATTGAAGAAGTTGCATTTCAAGGTAATCCAGGCCCAAATGACAATCCTACAGTTTCACATATTGGCCCCATTACTAGGCCTTCCATACCAGTCATGGTTGGGGGGGAATCCACAAATCAAGTAATGTCAGCAAATTCTAATGCCAAGGAGAAACCCTTGGTGTGAGATACGTCATATGTTAGTGGAATTATTGGTAGTTCAGGATAAGTTTTAGCTGTAGAACAATCTGCAGTAGTTAGTCTTCATACCAATACCAACATTGTGAACACCCCATCTAGTTCAGGCCAACCCTTAGGGGTGAAACCTATCAATAATATAGCTTCTTGGGGATATACTTATCGAGTAACTCAACCACCTATGGCTAATCAAGTTTATCAAAAACCACTACTAGCGGCTATTTATCCTGGAATTCCCTACCCTGGGAATGCTTTTGTACCTTGGGGACAACCAAATTGGTTTAATTGCCCATCATATGGGGGGAATTTTGTACATACTGTTGGGGGCTATGGTGGACCACCACCTAGAGGAACATCAACAGGACCTGGAGGACCTGGAGGGCCTAGAGGTCCTGAAGGACCTAGTGGACCATTTGGAGGACCACCACCTAGAGGCCCACCACCCCCTAGAGATGGTGGACCATCGCCTAGAGGACCACCACCTTCCATAGGGCCCCCTCCCTCAGGTGTCCCACCTCCCAATGGAAATTATGGAAATCAACAACCTTTTCAACAATATTCAGGGGCATCATCCATAGCCATCTATTAATCTGCATATGGTCCTACTGGTCAGCAAATGTCATACTAGTGCTACCAGTACCAGCAACCAAATCAACAACTGCAATTTTTGGCTACTTTAGATCTGCCAGATTTGTCAAGATAGATAATTGACCCCATCCATCATGACCCCTCTTGGCATGCCATTCTGTAAAGTTTCCTTTTGATATGCCCAAGTTTGATGGTAAGCCTGGTGAAGATCCAAAAAACCATGTGATGACATTTCACTTATGGTTTTCATCAAATTCTTTGATGGACGGCTCAATCTGTCTACGGCTTTTTCAAATAACCCTCACTTGTATTGCCACAAAGTGGTACATCGAGTTACCACATCATTCTTTTTGGGATTTCAATGCCTTAGCAATGGTGTTTTTAATACACTTGCAATTGCCAATCTGATATGAAACATGTATAGACCTTTTGACCTCGCTTCGACAAACCACATCAACTCACATATTCAATCATATCCATGAATGGAGAAGAAGACAAAGTTTAATTAAGGCCCCTATTCTTGATCAGTTACTCATTGATTGGTTTACAAAGTATTTACTTTCACCTATTGCTAGAGATGTTTCCATGGGAGGCGATTTTATTGAGGAACAAGCTATTAGCCACACTGAATACCTAGACTTGGTCTATTCCCAGTCAGGTACTTTGTATGATCTGATTGCCCATGCTCCTCGAACTACAACAGATCCATCAAGACTGGCAGCTAAACCACCTATTGATGGCATACTTGGTTTCGTTCAATTGCAAATGATGGAAAAATATTCTAAGAAGCAAAATCAAACCCCCACTCCGTCAACTCAACCAGAACCATCTGCCAAAATTGCACCCTCTCCTATTGCTTCCACTGAAGTAAACATGATCCAATCAAATGAATACTTAGGAGAAAAGAAGAAAGGAAAAAATAAATGTAAAAAACCTGATAATCAACAGAAAGGAAACAAACTACATAACTCAGATGTTGATTCAAAAGGTAAGCGAAAGGTAAAATATGCTTGCTTAATATGCGGAGGTTACCATTTTATGAAATAATGTTTTCATTGTGAGGAAGTTAGTAAGTTTTTGAAAACTTCACCCATCCCAATAGTTCTGAAACATCCTTTCCCTTCCCAAAAACAGTTAATTGATCATAAGTCTTTGAACGAAACTTCTTCATCCACTGACAAAGTTTGAATGATGTCTAGTGAAACAGTTAACTTGAACACAGGATCACAAAGTTATGACCCACCTCCAGAAAATAAAACTAATGATGTCCCACTCGAAAAAACCTTAGCTTCCACACCTCCTCCTAATAATGGTCTTCACATTGAAAAACCTATTCCAGAAGCAATTTTTCCCCCACCAAAGGGTACTCTATGTAAGTCCATAATCAATCCTAACACTCGTGCTACCCAATATTATAATATTGTTGAAGATTTGGCTCAAGAACCCTGCGCTATGTTGGCTTTAGAGGTACTTGAAACCTGCCCAACTCAGCAGAAAAACTTGCTTAATTCCCTTGGAGCTATGGACCCTGAGAGCAGTAATATCATCATGTTCAAACTGGATGATTTCAAATCGATACTCTTACATCAATCAAATTTCCAGATAGCTACCAAAATTGTTGGAAAGACTATCCTTCGTACCGTTTTGGACGAGGGTGCCTCTACATCAGTCATGCCTTTATGTTGTTGGAGAGCCATTGGTTCTTTGGAAATCAACTATTCACTTACCACCCTCAAGGATTTTAATGGTCGTAACTTTCAACCCTATGGATTACTACCTGCCATCCATGTTGAACTAGGTAGCAAGTCAGTCTCCATTCACATTTCAGTAGTCGACACTCCTTTGGATTACAACTTACTCCTAGGTCGTAACTAGTTTTATGCTATGCAAGCTGTGGCATCGACCGTTTTTCAGGTCGTCCAGTTTCCATTCCAAGGAAATATTGTTACTATTGATCAGTTAGATTTCATCATTCCTAGTGCCATTACAAATGATGCAAATAGTGTTATGCTCCTGCATACCCCACAATGTAAGGACATTGGAGTAGGCCTGATAAAAGACTCTTCATTAATGGGAGTCTTTCCCTTATCATATCCTCCTCCTGCTTCACAAACTTCATCTACAGTGCCATCCAAGCCACCAGTGACCCCACCATAAATGACCATTTGTTGGTGGCCTCAGACCATTATCACATGCCATATTGGCTCGAAACCCCCTCCCATCTCTAAATTATCTTTCACACACACTTCCTACAGACGAATCTATTATGGAAGTTATGTCATTAGAAGAGATGCCTTGGGAAGACTATCATCATTGATCTTCTTTCCTTCCCCCTTTCCATATGGTAAATGACCACTTCACCTCCATAGTTTCAACTCATATCGTCCCCAACCCTCAATCTCTAATCCTCACTCATAGTGTCTATTCTGAAGGAAATTTGTGTAATATTACAAACCATGCCCGTGGACATATCCATGAAACTAGGTATTTTCAAGAACATTTTCATAGGTCATAACTCTTCACCCGAAGAGGTTCAATCATACACAACCCTTTTCAAGGAGTTTAAAGATGTCTTCGCATGGACATATGAAGAAATGCCAGGGATTGATCCTTCTATCATTGTTCATGAGATAAAAACTTACCCTGATGCCAAGCCAATCTACCAGAAACTCCAATAGGTCCATCCAAGAAAAGAATCCGCTATTAGAGAAGAAATTGAGAAACTTCTGAATGCTGGTTTCATTTACCCTGTACCGTTAACTAAATGGGTTTCCAACATAGTACTTGTGAAAATAAACAGGGAAATATTAGGGTTTGTATCGACTTTAAGGATTTAAATAGAGCTTGTCTAAAAGGCAACTTTCCCACTCCCTATATCGATCGGATTATCGACAACTCTGCTGGAAGCGTTATTTTTTCCTTTATGGATGGCTTCTCCAGCTATAATTAAATTGAGATTGTTTTTTCAGACCAACACAAGACAACATTTATTTACCCTTGGGGGACTTTTTCTTATCGCAAACTACCTTTCGATTTAAAGAATGCTGGCATGACATTCCAATGTGCCATGTCATATGATTTTCATGACATTAAACATGTTGTGGAACCTTATCTTTACGACCTTCCTACTCATTCCAAGCAGCGGGATATCCATGTCGATCATCTAACAGCCATTTTTCTTCGATGTCATCATTTTAATATTCGTCCAAATCCCCATAAATGTGTTTTTTATGTAGAAGCTAGCTGACTTATTGGCTTTATTGTTTCTAAAGATGGCATCCATATAGATCCCTTGAAAATTGAAGCTATCTTGGCCCTATATTCTCCCACAAACATAACTGAACTCCAAAGGTTTCAAGGGAAGGAAAAATTTCTACGTCATTTCATCTGTAATTATGTAGAAAGGACACATGGTTTCATGATTTTGCTAAAAAAAGATACCCCCTTCGTCTGGGATGATTTCTTGCAATGCGTGTTTGATAATCTTAAAAATACACTTACCCATGCACCAGTGTTGCAAACTCCTAATTATGATAAGGACTATTCCTTCTATGTGGCTGCATTTTTGTCTACCATAGGCATGGTCCTTGTTCAAATAGATGAACACAACCATGGGGACTTCACTTAGTGAACCTCTCACATAGCACGTGTGATCGTGGGATATTAAAGAATACCCTTAATTTCAAGAGATATTGACCCAAACTCTTTTTGTTGAAACCCCCTCCCAATACTTAAAACCTCCTCCCCACCCCTTTTTATAGCTCAATCTTTATAAACCACCCTACCCAGCCCCACCTTAAACCCCTCATCCCCCCAATACCTACAATATATTGGCTCAATTTTTTATAATTTTAAAACCCACAATATGAACTAACATGATAGTATATTGGTCAACAAGTGAAGCCTCCGTGAACATGACCAGGAACATGTTATTTATTATGCAAGTAAAAGTCTTCTGGACTCTGAAACTCGATACTCACATGTGGAAAAACTTTCTCTAGCCACGGTCATCATGGTCCAGAATTTTCGTCATTATATTTTGCTCCACACCACCACAGTTTATGCAGATTCCAACCCGATGTAATAAGTTCTTACACGGAAAGTGCTTGGGGGGAAATACTCATGTTGGATTGTGATTCTCTAGGAATTTGAGTTAGAATTCGCTAAATGAACTTCTAGGAAGTCTCTCATTTTTGCAGAGCTGATATGTGACCTTCGCCATACTACAAAGAATATAGAGCCCTTCGATTCATTTCCTGATGAATGATTGTTTCTCATTAGTACGACGGATCCATGGTATGGAGATATCACTTTGTATCTCTAGACCTTACGATACCAAGCTACTTCTTCTCATGGTGAACATCATCGTGTTTTCCACTAGGCCAAAAGGTATCTTATCATGAATGATACCCTCTACCGTCATGGTATTGACTCCATATTACGATGTTGCCTTACACATGAATAGGATGAGATGATTTTAAATGATTTCCATGTAGGAGCTTGTGGCGGTCATCTATCTAGGTTGGCGACTTCCCATAAAATATTGCGTGTCGGGTATGTATGGCCTTCTATTTTCAAATATTGCATTGACACAGTCAAGAAATTCCCACCATGTCAAATTTTAATTTCCAAGAAATGCACAAATCCAACTCCGCTCCATTCCATTGTAGCAATTGGCCCCTTTTCAAAATGGGGTATAGACTTCATGCACTGTAGACCTACCTCAATCGGGGGGCATGGTTACATTATTGTGGTTGTGGACTATTTTACAAAATGGGCTAAGGTAATGCCCACATATGTCGAAGATGGAAAGATTGCTGCACTATTCTTATTCAACCATATCATTGTGAGATTTGGGATTAGTAGGGCCATTGTGACTGATCATGGATCACATTTTAAAAACAAAATGATGGTAGATATTAGTGTAAAATTAGGGTTTCATCATGATAAATCTACACCTTACTATCCTCAGGCCAATGGCCAGTTTGAGGCTATAAACAAAGTATAAAAAACAATGCTTCAGCGGATGGTAGGGCAAGCCAAGTCAAACTGGCATTTGCAACTTTTCTCTACACTTTGGTATTAATCTTGCATAGTGATCTAGGGACTAAACACAAGTCTCATCAAATATTAATCAATGAATAACTCATGCAGTGGTGTAAATGGGCTACGGAATGAGTAGCCGCTCTTTATATTCACACAAAAAAAATGAGAAATTACTTTACAATGTCATGTAACAAGCATGAATGAAAAAGCAATTTGAATTCGTACGGAGGTCATTCAAATTGAATGAGTGAGTCTAGCTTAACTGAATGTAAGCCATAGTTAACACTCAAGTTAACCACTGATCAAAACCCTAATTGACTCAGCTGAGACCTAATTGAAGTCAGAGTGCAATAAATGACTGATTCTTAACTGAAGGAGGTCAGACACATGTCACAGCAAGCCAACCATCAAGTGGTAGCACATCAATGACTCCAATGAACCTTGATGAGGTTAACTGAAGTGTAACTGAACATCAGAAGTGGTTGGAGGCACCCCTGTTGACTCCAGTTCATTAAATAATAATTAAATAATCAATTTAATAAAGGAAGGTGCCTTCACTGCCCTGTTTAACTGATTGTAACCATCAGTTAGCAATATGGTGCGTGAATGACACTCAGATCACCCCCGTAGTGCTCCAGTTAGCCTCCATGAATGTAGGAGAAGGCTAATTTATCCTCCTTGAATGAAGGAAGGTGTGGATGTGATCTATTTGATGTCATTTAGTGCTCCTCTGATGTTAAATAAGTCAATAATACCTAGGGTAGTGGTTTAACTAGGCCAAATTGACCAAAAAGAGTGTGTATAGTCGTAAATGTCTCCAACACCCCCCCTTAAGCTATACTCGGGAGGATTAGAAAACATAAAGTGCATAATAATTCTATGGTCCCAGCAGCTAAGGCCATAGGTCACCCTGTACAGTAAAGTAATTGCTTAATAAACCAAGGAAACGAGGAAAACCTCATGGGAAAAATACCCCCCCTCAAACTAAGCAGTAAATCAAGAATTGGTTCTTCTATGCAGCAGCATCCTGAGACTGTGCATGTGAACCTCTAAATCCAAACTAAATGAATATTTCTAAAGGAATATTCCACTTTAGAAGAAGAACAATGCACTCAACTGAATCAGAAATATAAACAGCTGCATGGTGAAAACTGGACCCATGTAGAGTAGCTGAAATCATCTAAAGAGAGAGCAAAGGTTCTTGAGGATTCAAACCATGTGTGGAAAAATCAAGAAACTGATATGTTGCAGCCTTGAATAGAGAACCATTAGTGGTAAAATCAGCCCCAATTCTTAGGAGCAAGTGTCCAAGCGGATGTATAATGTCTTCCTCTTTACTAGTTCTGTGAGGAGATGAGCATGTGACCAAAGGTAGAGAAGCCCTGGGACTTTGGAGAGAAAATGCTTGAGATCCATAATATGATATATATTCTTAAATAGCTAATTAATCACATAATAAAATATCAGCAACCTCATATGAGGAAAGTAACACCAAATCCCCATCAACAGTTTTGAAAAGAAAGTGCAGTACTTGATTTTTCACACCGAAATTGGTGAGAGTAGCTACAAGAATGAATGGAAGCTATTGGATTTTAAAATATGAACCAAATAATATAAAATCATAAATTAAGTGATATTTAAATAATTTCACAACATATCCAAAACTATGAAATGAAATCAAATCACCAGCAACAGTTTTGTAGGAGACCTGCGGTACTTGTTTCTTCACAAAATTAATGAGAACAGCTACAAGCAGTACTGAAAGCTTATGAAACTGAAATATTGAACCAATAAATATCAGATCAGATCCAAATAAAATCATATCAGATCCAATAAGGTTCATATCATATCCAAAAGTATGGTCAACCAAGACGGTGGATGCACAGTTGTCTTTTTCTTCAAAATTCTGAATTTTTGTGCATGCAATCCTGCAGTATTTTGCTGGAAGATCTAGATCATGGGGAGTGAATGTGTCACTCTTATAATATGATATTTATTCCAAAATATATAATTTTTTACATATTTTCACACCAGCAGCAACATTAGAGGAATAAAAATTAAATTTCTCTTCACTTTCGGAAGCAATTACTGGTAAATTTTGCACATGATTCAAAGGAAAATCACCGGTGAATGTTTGCATGGAAGTGTAGCAGAAATTTTCTTCAATATCAGAGATTCAAATTTCTTCTTTGGTGTCAGAAATATGAGAAGATGAGATATCAGAGATCTCATGAACTTTCGGAGCATCAAGAGAAGGATTCACTTCATGGAGACTTTCTTCAATTCGAATTGACTATGTAGAAGATTTTGCTTCATCTTCATCTTGAACAACTTCATTAGAGAGAGCAGAGGCCTAGAATTTTGAGTAAAGAACTCTTGTGGTGTTCGACATGATATCCAAAGTGCTATTATGATCCTCATTGTGCTTGCTAAAGGTTCTGTCCAATTTTGTCGGGAGATCCTTTGGGTATTTTGTAGAACCAATAAGGTAGCGCAAGCTAGGAGAAAGGGCCAGACATATTGCTCCAAAAGCTCTATCACCGTCATTTATCCAGTCATTCTCATTCTGATAAGACTCTTTTCCAATTCCAATAGAAACCTCATAGAGACCTCGTCTCTTCAGAGATGCAATCATCTTCAACTTCTATTTTGAATAGGTTGTGAATAGGGTGAGAACAGGGACTGATGAGTCCATTTGAAGTTGCACCTATTAAAACTTGAAAATCACAACAAAAGGGGCACCATAAGGTTAGAAATCCTGTACATTTTAGGCTTTCATCACACCTAGCATAGTTGATCAAGCAAGCTTGACCAACAATTTCCTTACTTGGGGTATTAAGTGGTAAGACTTGGCTTCTGGTCCAGAGCTGGAATTTTTGAGCTTTGCTCAATTTTTCATGCAAGATCTATCAAAAACCTTGTTTTTGAGAGATTTGAGCTTCGTCTCACCATGGGGTCTAATACCATATTAATCTTGCACAGTGATCTGGGGAGTAAACACAAGTCTCATCAAATATTAATCAACAAATAACTCATGAAATGGTGTAAATGGGCTACGGAATGAGTAGCCGCTCTGTATATTCACACAAATAAAATGAGAAATTACTTTACAATGTCATTCTACAAGCATGAATGAAAAATCAATTCAAATTCCTAAGGAGTTCATTCAAATTGAATAAGTTATTCTAGCTTAACTGAATGTAAGCCATAGTCAACACTCAAGTTAACCACTGATCAAAACCCTAATTGACTCAACTGAGCCCTAACTTAAGTTGGAGTGCAATAAATGATTGAGTCTTAACTGAAGGAGGTTAGACACATGTCACAGCAGGCCAAACATCAAGTGGTAGCACATCAATGACTCCAATGAACCCTGATGAGGTTAACCAAAGTGTAACTGAACATCAGAAGTGGTTGGAGGCGCCCCTGTTGACTCCAATTCATTAAATAATAATTAAATAATCAATTTAGTGAAGGAAGGAACCTTCAATACCCTGTTTAACTGATTCTAACAATAAATTAGCAATATGGTGCATTAATGACACTCAGATCACCCTCGGAGTGCTTCAGTTAGCCTCCCAGAATGTAGGAGAAGGCTAAGTTAGCCTCCTTAACTGAAGGTAGGCATGGATGTTATCTAGCTGATGTCATCTAGTGCTCCTCTGATGTTAATTAAGTCAATAATACTTAGTATAGTGGTTTAACTAGGCCAAATTGACCAAAAGAGTATGTATAGTGGTAAATGTCTCCAACATTTGGGCCTATAGGACTACTGTTAAAACTTCCACTGGTTTTAGACCGTTCCAATTAGTATACGGGCTGGAAGCTACTCTTCGGATAGAGTGTGAGATCCCTTCTTTAAAACTTGTTGTGGAACTATTTCCCAATACTACTATAGACAAATAAATATTCCTATATCTAAACAAACTTGATGAAACTCGACGTGATGCTGCCTTAGGTAATGAGGCACATAAACGAAGAATGAAAGTTCAATATGACAGGACTGTCCAAGCCCATTCCTTCAATGAAGGAGACTTGGTTTTGACTTATTACCAGAAGCATGACAAGATGGGGGCAGGTAAATTTGAGTCTATGTAGCATGGGCCCTATATTGTCAGTCGCGTTTTAGAAAAAGGGGCATATGAATTGGTTGATTACGATGGGATACCTTTGGGAGAGCCCCAAAATGGGCTCTACCTCAAAAGATACTATGTCTAGGTCATCTAGCATAGGGTCTTTGTAAATATTTTTTATAGTTTTTTGTGTGTCTTAGGTTTGAGAAGTGTGTCTTTTGTGTGATTCAAAATGTTTTTTTTCATAAAACCCTACTTATACATGTTTTTTGTTTGATGGACAGATGACTTCCTTCATTGGTTTTGACGATTGTGCTAATCGATATACACTTAACCTTGGATCAGTAGCTTGGGTACTATACTCTCCTACCAGTGAGCTAGTGAGTTCAGGGGGTGTTCTTTTAGGTCCCTCCACCAACAAACTGGCAGAATATTAAGCCGTGATCAGATTATTGATGGAAGACCTAGCTATTGATATCAGGGAAATTAGGGTTTACCTAGACTCCGAACTTGTTGTCCAACAACTTAATCGAGTCTACACCATCCGAAATCCCCTACTTCTTTGTACTTTCCAAAGAGTTAGGCTGTTAGAGAGGTCTTTTGAGCAAGTTGCATATCAACATGTCCCGAGACATTTAAATGTTGTGGCAGATTCCCTAGCTAACTATGTCTAAGATTGGCATATTGCTCATATTTAAAATTCCATTTGAAGCATAAACAATACATGTCAATTCATAAGTAGATGATCATTTCAGAAATCACATTTGTCACACATACAACAGTAAATATAAAAGTTTGTCATATATAAAAACTGTAGCAACGAGATACAAAATTGGGCTGAAGCATCTCTAGCCTTCAACGCCCTCAAAGTTCAGGACTATAAAAATTTCATAATACACATATATATAGTGCACAATTTGAAGCTTCGAAGCTTTCAGTAATACATATACAAAAAGTGAATATCAAAGTAGATTAATCCTCATGATGCTCATGATAGCATGCGATAGCTTGAGCCACTCTATGGAGTATCCCCAAGAACCATCCAAAGACACCTATAGTATGGCGCTGATAACGCCTAGGTACCTCGTCAGTAGTCATATCAGGGATACCCATAGTCAAACGTTGTAGTTTCTCCTCAAGATATCTGAGCTCTTCATCAGCTTCAGAGCGATATGGCATCATGTCTCTGGTACCCACTCACCTAGCAATAGGAAATATCCCTGATGGATGGACAGATCTAATGTTTGCATGAAAACATTTTTTATCTCAGTAATACAAAATAAAAATGAAATAAATACAAAAATTTTAAAACACAAGTGGATAATGTCTTTTCTTACCTCGGTCATCCCATACTTCTCCCTCAGGTAAGACAAGCTCCGGGTCATTTCAGAAGTCTACCCTCTCATAGGCATAGTACTCCACCATGAGTAAAAGGTTTCTTAACCAACGAAAGAAGCCAAACCTGTAGTTGAATTTAGGTCCTCCGCCACCAAGGCGAAGCATGGCCGTAACCCATGCAACCATCTTGGGATCCTCAAGATTAAGTCTGGTAATAGTCACCTGTGATCTCAGATGAGGCACCTGCTGTAAGATAAAAGACACTATCATTGCTCTATAGTCAAATTGTTTTAGTGTTCCTCTCTTACATTTGTTTAACTATTTATTTAGACATACCAGCATGCTTTCACACTAGTTAAAAACAGTGGGCTCCATACACTACAAAGCATATAGCATATGCGATCTAGTGGTAAGGTGGGTATACCTAGTTCTTTCCACCTTGCTGATAGTATAAACCACTGTCCTCAAGGGGATATCTACTATGGACTTGATCTGTAGCTTCCTGGATTGAGAATCTGTACCTAGTGCACAATGCTGGTAAATAATATCATCCAGTGAGGTCTCTCCTGCTCGTGCCCCGGATAGAACTACTTGGCTTCCCCTCATGGACAAATCGGTCAGAAAATAGATATCCTCAACCTCTATGGGTAGGATATGGACTCCCACCACAAAATTCTCCTGGTCGGTATCCCACATCCCTATGATATACTCTAATAATAAGATATGAGCTTTTATACTGGGTTCAGAAGTATTTCAGAAGCACGCAATTTCGTAGAGCCTCAATAGTGGCTGGATCATTAGAAACTTGGTTGTCCAGAACTTCATGTTCTCTTTCCTTACAAATCACCATGATGCACTTGCAACACGCAAATTTTGTAATTAGAAAACATATCATGGGTAAAAGGAGGAAAAGCATATAAAATGACACAATTTAAAGCAAGAAGAAAGCATTAAAAATTTTGTTTTTTGATGTATTAGGGTTTTTTTGTTTTTTATATTCCTTGTAGCACCTCTGTCCCAGCATGATAGAGCATCATCGTGTGCTCTGCCCGACGGTTAAAAACCCTACGGTGAGAAAAAATTGGCTTTCTCAACTAGAAAAACCCCTCTTGAGATGGTTAATTTCCTATTACACATTTCAAATTAATAATCCACCCTATATCTTGGCTTTAAAACAATCAAAAATCATCTTAAGAACATGAACTAAACAATGGAAAAGAAATGAAATGACATTTTTTGAGCATGGAAAGGAAAAGATCAAAACACTTACCTCTTCCACAAAGAATGAAGGAACAATGAAGTGAAGCACCCTTGCAAAATCACCGGTGGAAACTCTTGCTATCAAATCCAAGTACCAAAACTCTCAAATGGTAAATAATTCTTAACTACTCTTTCTATTTATAGAATATTTGGAGTTTTCAAAAATTCATTATAATTTTTTTATTTTGAAATCCGAATTATTTCATTGAAAGTGGGTTTTTTCTTTTTAATTTATATAGTTTTGGTAAAATGGCTTTTAATGGTGTTTTTTGAGTTTTTTCAGGTCAATATTGGGTTATGGCTATGATGTAAGCTATTTTTGTCTTTTTCGAGCTTAGAGAAAGAATGAAAAAGTACCGAGCGTCATTATACACTTTTTACATGCTCGTTGAAATACCAATAGAAAGGTGGCCAATCTATTTTTTTTCTTTTTTAGACTCTTTAAAAGTGGATTATGAAAAAGGAACCTAGTTCGGGAGTTATATTTAAGTTATTTTTAGTCTCCTCAAAACAAAACAAAATTTCCAAGAGAACTTGTTATGTTCACGCTTGTAAAAGAATTAGAACGGTCGACTTGTCAGGGGTAGGTTATCTCTTTTTCGGACTGACTGGCCTTATTTACAAAAAAAGGACCTTTTGGAGTCTTCTTAGTCATTTTAGACTCTCTAAACATGAAACAACAAATGAGTTTTCTTTCATCGGACTCGTAAAAAAAAATGATGAAAGACCCTATTTGGGAACAAACCCCTCCTTTCTTAGGTTCATGAAAAATATGAGAATGGACTCCCCATTTGATGAGCTTTAACGAGTGTTTGATACCCTCTTTGGACTCGTAAAAACGAAAAAGAGGCACTCACCTTTCGAGGTGGGGATATTAGAGGAAATGGGAATGGTTTTCATTTGTTTTTATGGAATTAATCTACAGTCCACATTTGAACATGGCACCTGTCTGCATTTGCATATTTGAACAGTTGGGTTTTTAGCTTGTCTCCGAGTTGATCCAGTTTTGTGAGTCATCTGAATCCTCTGAGTCAATTGAAAGAATGATTTTTCATATTTCTTGCATTACTCCTGGTTCTATTCTCATTCAAACTAATGCTTCCAAGTCATGTGTCGTTCCCTCAAAATTGTTCGAAGGATGTCTCTCCCAGAAAAATAACTCATTAGTAACTTTACTTGTCCTTAAGAGTCAGTCATGTCTGAGTCAATTCTATTACTTCAAATCAGCTTGTGTTCCTAGTTTCGTGTCACTGATGTGGGAATCATCATGGCCCTCTTGTGACAAGTCTCTTTCTGTCGACTTCAAATCATTATCCAAGAATTAGACCTAGAAACCTGCATGCCTCAATGTAATGTTTTCTCGTTTTCAATAGTAGGTTTTCATCAATGACCTCTGATTGGAAAATTCTGTCAAGCGTTCGACCTCAAAACATTTATTTGCACTTGAGAGAATGTACTAAGATACCTTGGGGATCATTGAAATCAATGGTGATTTCCCTCGCACTTGTTAACAATTGGCATCAAAATCAAGTGGTTTGTGCCATGTTTGACATCAATACATCTATTTCACATGGTTAGAATCGTATCACTTGGGGATTGGAATGAATACACTAAGTGGTTAGGCTTTACCATCATCATTGCCTATGCTTAGGTTGCGTGTGGAGATCATTTAGAGTCATGACATGGATCCACATTGTATGTTTGGTGGTTTTGTTCCGTATCTGAGGTTAAGAGACATTGATCTACTTTATATGTTCCATAGCTGTGTCCTACCTCCTATAGCAGTTGTTCATGGATCTATGGTGTATCATTGGTAGCCATGATGTGGTCATCATCATAGATCTGTAGTGTATTGGTCCATAGCTATGATTGGTTTGGATAAAGTTAGTTACTGGTCTTGTATGATTTTATCTCTCTTTGCCTTTGTATTAGACGAAAAACTCGAAAACTATTTCACCTATCACTTCCTTATAGCTTCATACCTTTCGGGGGCATTTCTTTGCACTTAGAAATCTCACATTGCTTATAATCAGCCTTCATGAGAATTTCACATTGCCTTTCAACCTTTGAGAAAGCTTGTCTTGAGTCACCTTGGTCATATTTTTCTCATACCTAGAAGGGATGGCGCCTTCATGCTTTTTACAGAGAGCATTGGTGGCACATTTCATAGTGAACCCATAAGCATCGTTGCCCTCTTTATTTGACAAAAAACCTAGGTCAGTGCCTTTGTCATTTCTGCTAGGAGCGCTAATGGTCAAAAAATGAGAAAAAAGAAGTTTCTAGAAGCTTCCATGCGGAAGCCTCCCTGGAGTTAGTTCCTATATGATTAGGAGAGGTGGTATTCACCTCCTTCACCTGTTGGGATCATATCTTATCCATTTTCCAAGTCATCTCTTGATTTCTAGGCCTATAAATGAAACCTTCATGATGAGAGTGGGAGAGGCCAGAAAAAAAACAACCTTATGCTGTTAGTTTGAATTCTGAATCAGAGGAAAAGTAGAGTTAGTTTATGGATGGAGAGGTCTTCATATCTATAGAGGATTGTAGACATTCTTGTTGAGATCGAAGCCATCGGCATCAAGTATTTTTTGTTGTACTTCTTTCTCTTCCATAATTAATACAAAGACATTCCCCTTTCCTATATTTGATGCATTGATTTTAATAATATATTATTAGATTCCTTGATCACTCATATGAATAATCAATCTGTCATGATGCTCTCGTCTTGTTTTCTTGTATTTTGATTTGTCTTGGAGGTATTGAAGTATTGGAAGGACTTTTGGAGAAAAGACAAAGAAATCCGAGGTTGAGGTATATTGTATTTCATGATAGTTAATTTAATTGTTTAAGGGAAGGATATGTTGTTGTGTCTTTTTGTTCTGTATTTGTGATTTAATTTACAGAGGAACAAGCAGTGTCCGCATTGACTGAGAATTCCTGATAACAATTATGATTTGGACTTGGTCATTCTATATCTGGGATCAGATCTCAAGATTTTGACAAAGCATACATGGGAGAATATGGGGAAACCATAGTTGGTTTGGTATCTTGTACAACTTCGACTCGAAAATCAAGCCAGAGTGTCGCCAATTGGGCAAGTATTGTAATTACTGGTGGAAATAGAAGGGATGAAGACTTATGCAGATTTTGATGTTATCAAAATTGTCAATGAAGGTAGCTCATATCCCGCACTACTGGGGATCGGGTGGGATAATGAAAATCTATTGGTAATGAAATTCAAGAAAAGAGTAATGAATTTTGAGAACAACAACATGAGGATCATCACCCCATTGGATCCAAGCGAAGGTTGAAGATATGTAAAACCAGTGAAGTAGGAATTCATAAGAGGATGGGACCATGCATACAATATTTCAGAAGACTACATCCATCCTACTACAGACAGGGAGCTGGGATGGCGAAGTTCTAGGTATACATCATCAGATTCTAATAATGTGCCGGAAAACTAGCAGAACTAGCTAAACAAAGTATCAATAAGAAAGTGTGGACAAATCACTCGGTCACTACAAAGGGTCACAACATAGGTTATCGAGCTACCAATGTATGAAGGGCTACCCAATTTAGCTGATTTAATTGGTGAGTTTGAGGACAATGTATCAGAAACTCAATGCATATTGGCATTAGAGGAGGCACTGAAGGATGCTCCAACACGATGATGGGAGAGACATGAGAAATCAATCGGTAGTTGGGCTCTATGTCATAGACTGATGGAAGTTCAATTTCATGAAACATGACACTATGAAGGAAAGAAGTATGATGGAAGGAATGATCCTAGTGATCATTTGGTCGCATGTCAGGCCGCATGGGTATCATGACTGGAAGATGAACGGGTACATGGTTTTGTACACATGCTAGATGATATGTCATGATAGTGGTATGTATCAGCAGAAATACGAAGGGAGATTACAACATGGGAAGACTTGATGTTCCGTTTTAGCCAGACTTTCATCTTTTCATATGTTGATTCAGTAATTTATAGCAAACAGTTGCACATCCAATATGTTATTTTGGAAATAGTCCCAGCCACGTTTCTTATGAAATCACTTGAGATGCCAATGATGCAGTCGGTGATGGAATGTTACAATGTGATAGGAGAACCTGATGATGGAGATGATACAAGGAATATTCATATTGAAGAATCCAAAGGAAGTCGAGATATCGCAGCACTGGAGATGCCAATGGACAAAGTTCACCAACCTTTGAAAATTTAGAAGGTCAATATTAGGATGGAGGAGAGCCTGAATTTCATCAATGCAGGATAGTATTGGGACGCAACTTTTATGGTGAATATTACTGATTTGTTGCATGAGTTCCAGGATTTGTTTCCAACCAAATTCTCTAAAATGAGAGGGATTTTAGGAGACTTGGGAGAAATGAAAATCCCACTCAAGCCAGATGCAACGCACGTAAAGAAACATCCGTATTGATTAAATCCATGATACAAAGAATAAGTGAAGGTTGTTATAGATAGGATGTTGGATGTAGGGATCATCGAGCTTGTGGAAGATTCAGAATGAATCATTCCGATGGTTGTTCAAGATAAGAAGACAGGAGAAATGTGGATCTATGTTGCTCTCTAGATGCTAAATGATGCATCTCTTCATGATCCATTTCCTGCACCATTTACTGATGAGGTATTGGAATGAGTCAATGGCAAGAGATCTATGCATTCACAGATGTATTTTTAGGTTGTCATTAGATCAAGATTGTGAAGGAAGATCGACATAAGATGACTTTTGTGACCAAATGGGGATGTTTTTAGCACATGGTGATGTCGTTTGGCCTCAAGAACGCACCTACGATATTATCAAGGATCATAATGTCTGTGTTTAAGGAATTCATTCAAAAATTATTTGCGGTATATATGGACAATTGGACTATCTATGGGCTGGTGAAACACCACATTGCATACCTGCGTATGATGTTGGAGAGATGTTAACAACACCAGATCGCACTGAATCTGTGGAATTATAAATTTTATGTGTTGTTTGGGATTTTGTTAATACACATCATCTATGAGGAAGGAATGTTGCTAGATCTGACTAAGAATGTGATAATTGTTAATATACCCCCACCAATGAATGTGAATCAACTCAGGGAGACATTGGGATGTACAGGGTATTATTAGAAGTTCATAAGAGGGTACGCAACAATCACAACACCGATGGAGAAGTTGTTGACAAAAGATGCACAATTTGAATGGAGTGAGAGGCCTTAAGGAAGTCTCTACATGATAAAAAATAAGATGGTCACAACACCGATATTGGTCTTTCCAGACTGGATGAAGGAATTTCACATCCATGTCGATGCATCATCTGTTGCATTAGGAGTAGTTTTGGCACAACCAGATGAAGGAGAGATTGTTCAACCAATTTCTTTTGCAAGCTGAAAGTTTTCATCTGTGGAAAGGAACTACACCATGTTGGAGCGCAAAGGATTAATGATGGTGTACGTGCTACAAAAATTCTGTCATTATCTTTTGGGAGGGATAGTTAAAGACGTTCACTAATATTTTGTATTGGAATACCTAGTCGGAAAGCCCTTGTTGGGGGGAAATAACTACCGATGGTTTCTACTCCTCCAAGAATTTTGACTTCCACATCATTGTGAAGCTGGGTCGATTGAATGTTGTACCTGATCATTTGACCAAAATTGAGATAGGAAAAGAACAAACCAGCATCGAGGATGGATTTATTGATGCACAATTGTTTAAATTTGATATGGTCGATGATCATTATGAGCAAATTATTCTATTTTTCGATGAGGAAAAAATCGAACGATTTCACCATGAGCTAGAAGAAGCAATTGGTTGTTTGAGCTACATATTTTCAACTAATCACTGCAAAACTCTATAAGATGGGGCCAAATCAAATTCTATGTCGATACGTGCTATTGCATGAGCATGAAAGGATATTGGCTGAAGTGCACGATAGACTTGCATGAGGACACTATTGAGGTCGCAAAACTTCAACGAATATACTCCGTGTTGGCCTCTAGTGGCCAACCTTGTACAATGATGTTGTAGATTATGCAAAAACCTATAAGGTTTGTCAAAGGACAGGGAATCCATCACGACGGGATGAGATGCCATTATTACCTCAGTTAATGCTACAATTATTTGTTGGTAGGGGTTTTAAGACAAGTTAGTTGCACGACACCATGAGTGTCGCGCAAGCTCAAAAGACACCACACAAGTGAAAGATGGTCCACAAGGAAGAAGATAGAATATTTTGAATATTTTGTGTCACTTTTTGTACTTTTGGACCATATTTTGTGGATATTAGTCATTAGTCAATAGAATCAGTTAAGAATTTGTTAGAAAATCGTCCAAGTGGACCATGAATATAAAGGCACAAGCCTTAAAATAGAAGAAGAATTGTAAATGTGCAAATCATCAAGGAAGGATAGAATGAGAATTGAGAGCTTGGAACTTGTTTGTTTTGGATCTGTGGTTGATTATGCAGAATTAATATGAGAAGATGGAGGTTGATCTAAAATACTATTATCTTTTTGTCTCTTTCTGTCTTTCTGTTTCTGTGAATCGAATGGTGAATGTGTGTGACATGGATCTATGATGCGATGTTTATTGATTATATTTTTAGATCCGTTTGCACAACAGTATGGTTATTTATGTCATGAATGAATGATGCGATATTTCAAAGAGCAATGATGAATGGTTCTATTGATGATTAAGTAATGGTCAAATCTGGTAGAAGAGTTGATGAATTATCGATTCCCATAGTTCTCTTCTATTCTATGGAAACTTGGTTCCATTAGTCCTCCCTCGAACATCTCAGGTGAGACTTCATCCACTTCATGGGTGTTGTCAGATAGGGTAAAACTTGTCTGGGCTGGTGCTCAGGGAGATCGGGTGAGTTGAGTAGCGACAGAGTTGGAACCTATTTCGACTAAGTTTTATTGGTTGTGTTTGTGGCAAGAAATGGTTTTGTTGTTGGGACCTTGTTATGACTAAGAGGAGGATATGTGGAGAGAGATCCAAAAAGTAGGAATCCCTAGTTTTTGCAGCTGCACAGTGTCTTCTTCTTAGGTTAGCTCTGATACCATGTTATATTTTTATCATTCAAGCTAGCATTATCTTAGGATCTTTAACTAAGAGAATAACAAGCACAACAATCAAACATAAGAGACAATGAACAAAAAGTTTTTCCTCGGGGAAACCATAAAGGAGAAAACCCCGGAACATCCTCAAAGATAGAATCAGCACCAAAAGGAAAACCTAAAAACAGTAAGATGATCTCCCAACAGCGGTAGTCTCTCTCTCTCTTGTCCCAGAAACTTCTTATCTCTCAGTTATGCACTACAACTAAGTGTGAGTGAATGTGTGTTAAATAGAGAGGATCACTCTCTATTTATACTAATTCCCAACTTTTTAATAACTCACTAGGGCCAACTTCTCTAGGAGAGTCTAATAACCCTAGGGCCCCACAATTGCAAGGAATTTAACCCTTGATCAATAGGAGGGTTACCCACAATTGCTTTACATGACTTGTTTACAATATTGAATCTCCTGATAGGAACATCAGTGAGTGACATGACTCAAATACATGACAGACACTTCCTGGAATAAACATCAGGGTACAATACATAAGATATACAAGTGAATGCATTTCAAAGTTACAAATACATCAACAGGAGGTTCCTATCCTCCTGTTGGGGATTGGGTGGGCCAACGATAGTATGGTAGCAATTAACTTCAAGAAGTGGATGATGACATTTGAGAATCACGACATCAGAGTCATCACTCCTATGGATCCAAATGAAGGACGGAGATATAATTAACCAGTGAAAGATGAAGTTGTTAGGGGATGGGATCATGCTTACAACATTTCTGAATATTTCATCCACTGAACTACTGATGGAGAACTCAGTTGGTGCAACACTAGTTATGCATCTTCTGATTCTGAGATGTGTTAGAAAAATGGAAAAAATGCATGCACGAGGTGTCGTTCAGGAAGTGTGGTCTGATCCCATAGTTGTTTCCCCATGTAGCGACTGAGATTGTCGAATTACCAATTTATGGAGGGATACCTGAGCTGTCCATGTTCTTAATGGAGTTTTAAGAAAAGGTATCAGAACCGGAGCAATTATTGGTGCTAGAGGAGGAACTGAAGGTTACCCCATCACGTTGGTGGGAGACTCATAAAAATACAATTACAGGATGGGTGCAGTCTCGATAGTTGATGATAGTACACTTTGGTGATGTAGATATATATCATACTGGGAGGTATGATGGGAAGAATGACCTTGTTATCCATTTGATGGAATGACAAACATTGTGGGAATTATGACCAAAGGATGAATGGGTCCATGCCTTTGTCCAAACATTGGATGAGATGCTAGGATCATGGTATGTATCAACAGAGTTGGATAGAGAAATAACCACTTAGGAGGAGCTGACAGTTTGCTTTACTCATACCTTTAGTTTCATGGATTCCAATCTCAATGTACATAATGAACTTCATATCATCGAGGATGTGGTATTGAAGATAGTACCAGTTGCATATTCAGGGTATCCACTTGTGCATTTCCACATGCAATCGATGATGGATGTTACAATGTGTCAGATGGACCTGGGCATGATGATGAGCTACAAAATATCAATATTCCAGAGACAAAAGGGAGTAGGGATGTCGTAGCACCAGATATACTGACAGATCCCATGAATCAGTCATTGAAGATTAAAAAAGTTAACAATGGGATAGAGGAGAACCCAAAATTTGCAAGTGTTGGGGACTATTGGGATGAAGAGACTATGGAAAAGATCACGGATCTACTGCATGAATTCCAAGATCTGTTTCCAACCAAATTCTCTTAAATGAATGGAATACCGGTGATCTAGGAGAAATGAAGATTCCATTAAAGCTCAATGTGAAACCAGTAAGGCAAAGACCATATTGCCTCAATCCATGATACAAAGAAAGAGTCAAGGATGAGCTCGACCGAATGTTGGACACTGGCATCATTGAGCCATTGGAAGAATCAGAATGGATCAATCCTATAATGGTCCAAGACAAGAAATCTGGTGAAGTTTGAATCTATGTCGACATAACAAAACTGAATGATGCATGTATGCATGACCTGTTTCCAACACCATTCACATATGAATTACTCGAAGGAGTAGTTGGTCAGGAGATATACTCTTTTTTAGATGGATTTTATGGTTATTACCAGATAAGAATCACAAAGGAAGATTGACATAAAACAACATTTGTCATTGAATGGGGTTGCTTCCAATACACAATGATGCCCTTTGGATTGAAGAATGCAACTGCGATATTTTCTTAGGTTATTGTTGTTGCATTCAAATATTTCATTCAGAAGTTCCTACAAGTTTATATGGATGATTGGATAGTGTATGGTATAATTAAGGATCATTTGGAAAAACTGTGATTGATTCTTGAAATATGTTGACAGCATCATATCGCACTGAACTCCAAGAAGTGTATTTTCTGCGCACCATTTGGGATGTTGTTGGGTCACATTGTGTGCAAGAAAGGATTTTTGTTCATCCCCATGAATATAGCGCTCATTTTGATATTACCAATTTCGTAAAACATGAATATGCTCAAGGAGACACTGGGGCACACTGGGTATTATTGCAAATTCATAAGAGGATATGTTGCGATTACTGCCCCTATGGAGAAACTATTGAAGAAAGATGCTGTATTCATATAGATTCTAGAATGTCAAGGAATATTTGACACACTAAAGGCCAATATGGCTTCGGCACCAATACTCATGTTCCTAGATTGGAACAAAGATTTCCATGTCCACGTCGATGCATCTTTTGTTGCACTAGGTGTGGTTCTCACGCAACCATGTGAAGGATATATTGATCACAAGATCGCTTTCTCTAGTTGTAAGTTGTCATTTACTGAGAAAAACTATAAAACCACCAAAATAGAAGGTCTGGCGATGGTATATGCACTGTATAAATTTAGGCATTACCTCTTAGGTGGTCATTTTAACATGTTTACTTACCATTCTGCTTTGAAATACCTAGTCAATAAGCCTATGTTGGGGGGGAGGATATGTTGTTGGCTACTTCTCTTTTAGGAGTTTGATTGTGAGATAATTGTGAAGTTGAGTCGCTTGAATGTTGGCTTTGATCATTTGTCTCAGATTGAGATAGGAGAAGAACCAACAAACATTGACGAGGGACTACCAAATGCATAGTTGTTTAGAGTGGTCATAGAAGATGATTATTATGACCAAATAATCCAGTTCTTAGCAACAAGAGTCGTGCCAAAATATTTCTCAACAAGCTAGAAAAAATAGTTGGTATTCAAGGCCTCAGATTTCCAGTTGATTGCTGGAAAGTTATATAAACTTGGCTCAGATGAGATTTTGAGGTGATGTGTCCTACCCCATGAACAAGGAGAGATTTTAGAGGAAGCCCACGTAGGAGTTGCTAGTGGACACTACGGAGGAAGAGATAATGCGAGAAAGGTGCTTCGTAAAGGGATCTAGTAGCCCACCTTACATAATGATGCAAGAAATTATGTGCGGAGCTGCGATGTCTATCAACGCACTAGAAATCCATCACAGTAGGATGAGATGCTGCTAGTACCGCAAGTAACCTTGCAACCTTTTTATAAATAGGTCATGGATTTTGTGGGTCTAATCAACCCACTTGGGAAGAGAACTGGTGTGTGATACATAATCACAATAACATACTACCAATAATGATTAATTATTTTATGAGTGGATTTATAAATAGGTCATGGATTTATAAATAGGTCATGACCTATTTTATAAATAGGTCATGGATTTTGTGGGTCTAATCAACCCACTTGGGAAGAGAACTGGTGTGTGATACATAATCACAATAACATACTACCATTGGAATATAATAAATCCACTCATAAAATAATTAATCATTATTTGATTAATTTCCAACCCACTAGCTTAGATAGTTGGCATCCACTTGCACCTTAGAGTCAACACTTTCCATCTATATCCTAGGAATGATTTATTACTGATTCTGGGTTGATCTTGACCACTTTATGGCCATCTAGAATTGGTAACTATGCTTTACAACAGAATCTGCTTTATTCTGTTTTTTCTACTTTATCCTACTTTTCTATGGATAAGGTAAAGCTAGTCAACTAGGAAACTGGAAGCTTTTGTTGCCAACCCATCCTCCATTATTTTCTCTCCATATTCTAGGATTAGCAAGTATTTCCTTCACTCATTATCACTCACACATGCTATTGCTAATTCGTGAGGTGCTTGGTAGATTGGGAAAGTGCTTTAGCCAACTATGGGATTTATCATAATTAGTAAGCCTGCTTTATGAGCTAGCTTGAGTTGTCTTCATGCGACTCATTTTTCCTTTATAAGGATGTATTACCTATGTAATAATATCAATTATCATTTATTGATCATTCATTAATGTGTGTTCATTAAGTCTTCTTCTTCTCTCCTCATGCTAATTCTCTACAATTCTATGTGAGGTTAATTGTGGGCCTAGATCCTTAGCCTGTTTATGAAATTCCTTATGCCATCAAGGCTTCAGAATTTCTACATGGTATCAGAGAAAAGGTTCTCAAAGTTCAAGTTCTACATCGTATCAAAACAAAGGTTCTCAAATTTCAAGTTCTACATGGTACCAAAGCTAAGGATATCAAAGCTCTACATGATATCCGATCTTTGAGAGTTCATTAATTAATCCTCCTTTTCAGATTTGCAGGTTCAACTTTGAATGGATTCAAGAGTATCAATTCTTCTTCTTTCTCCATTCACAAGCTATTCAGAGTGGAAACTGAAGATGATTTCATATGTAAAGAGACAAGGTCTCTATGAGATATCTATTGGAGCTAGTGAAGAGTCTTATGAAGAGCCAAGTGATTGGTTGAATGACTGTGATAGAGCAATTGGAGCTATTTTTCTAGCTATCTCTCCAAGAATGTGCTACATTATTGATTCTGTTGATTACCCAAAGGATCTCTAGACAACATTGGATAGAATTTTGGGAAAGGACAATGAGGATCCTTCTAGCTGTGTGGAGAGTGCCTCTACCTCCTCAATGGTTTCTCTCTCTCAAGATGTCTCGGACTCTACAGTCTCTAATGAATTTGATCATGAAGAAGAAGTTTCTCATATAGTTCCTATTGCTACTAATCTCTTTGATTCAAATGCTTCCTCTTTCAATCAAGAAGCATATATTGAAGAGCCATCTTTTTCTGTGTCTCTTGAAGTAGAAGATATTGATTCATCTTCTTATGATATTGTTGATGAAAAAGAAGCATCTAATGGAGCTGCTATTGCTATTGATGATTCACTCACACATTCAGTGTTCTCTATGTCTTCTATCATGGATTCTAAGATCCATATGCCAGGCCTCTCACACTTTGTGCATGCCTCTCTTCTTGGTGGTGCGCAACCCAATGAATTCTAGGATGTTTTCTTAGCCAAATCAAGTCCTTCTAGAGTTTTTCCACTTACCATACTTGATCGAATGTGCTTCAGAAGCTCCTCCTTTGTTCTTGGCACTCATTCTTAGAGCCTCCTTGAAGATTTTGAACATCACTACCTTTCCTCCTTACATTCTTCTACCATAGAGGATTCTTTACCAGTATATTCCCATGAGTCTAATATTGCACTTATATGTGATCTCTGGGATTATTTGGAAGCTAGATCAACCCATGGAGCTCATGCATTCACACTCTTTGATCCCATGCCTTCTCTATGTTCCTACATGATCACTTGCACACATACTCTCTATGTAAATGAATATGGAGACATGATACATTCGCTTGGGCAGTTACCTCACCTATCTAGAGCTCATTTCATCTCTACTGGTCTAAATTTCAATTCATCTCATCATTATGGAGCTGATTACAATTGTCAAGATCCTTCAATATTTACTTCATATCATTGGATTTCAGTTTCTCTACATGGTCCTAGTTTCCATCCTGCAGCTGTCCTTGATCCAGGTGAGTAGATTTATCTTCTTCCCAAGAAGAAGATTCCTCCAGACATAAACATTTAGTTTGGAGTAGCAGCAACACCAGCAGTTCAACATTTTTGGTATTGCTTTTCATGTCCTTTCTTGATGGAGTATTTTCCCCTTGAGGTTTTTCCTCTTTAATCATTTATTTGGACAAGATAAATTGTAAAAGGGTGAGCATAGCTTTATTGATGGGCCCTATATGCATATATATTTCTGATTAGTTCAGGAATATCATCATATAGTCAGGCTTAAAGAGGGGTGTTGGAATATAATAAACGCAGTCATAAAATAGATAATCATTATTTGATTAATTTCCTACCCGCTAGCTTAGATAGTTGGCATCCACTTGCACCTTAGATTCAACATTTGCCATCTATATCCTAGGAATGATTTATTTCTGATTTTGGCTTGATCTTGACCACTTTATGGCCATCCAGAATTGGTAACTGCGCTTTCTAGCAGAATCTGCTTTATTCTACTTTTTCCGCTTTATCCTGTTTTATATGGATAAGGTAAAGCTAGTCAACTAGGAAACTGGCAGCTTTTGTTGCCAACCCATCCTCCATTATTTTCTCTCCATATTCTAGGATTAGAAAGTCTTTCCTTCACTCATCATCACTCATACTTGCTATTTCTAATTCGTGAGGTGATAGGTAGATTGGGAAAGTGCTGTAGTCAACTATGGGGTTTATCATAATTAGTAAGCCTTCTTTATGAGCTAGCTTGAGTTGTCTTCATGCAACTCCTTTTTTATTTATAAGGAACCTATGTAAGAATATCAATTTTCATTTATTGATCATTCATTAATGTGTGTTCATTAATTCTTCTTCTTCTCTCCTCATGCTAATTCTCTACAATTCTATGTGAGGTTAATTGTGTGCCTAGATCCTTATCCTGTTTACGAAATTCCTTATGCCATCAAGGCTTCAAAATTTCTACAACTACTTAACTAGATGGGAGGAGGCCGCATCCATTGTGGATTGCACTGCTGTGATAGTATCAAGATTTCTGTTTAACAACATCATGACACGGTTTGCATTCCCAAGGATATTGATCGGCAACCAAGGCAGACACTTCATCAACCGCATAGTAAGTGCACTGATAGAAGAGTTGCAAAAACAACATAAGAAAGGTACACCATATCATTCGTAGGAAAATGGAATATTAGAATCTTTCAACAAGATATTGGAGCATGCGCTTACAAAGGTATGTAATGATAGAAACTATGAATGGGACTTGAAGATTCCCACAATATTGTGGGAATATCGCACCACTTGCAAGATATTGATGGGGAAAACACTGTTCAAATTAGTATATGGGAACGAGGCAGTCATTCCTATGGAGTACATTTTTCCCATTCTGTGCATTGTAGTAGCGATGGGCATGGATGATAAAGCAACACTAGAGAAGTGCGCAACTCAGTTGCTACAACTTCAAGAGGACCACTTTATAGCAGTTTTCCATCAGTGTGTTGAGAAGGATCACCAAAGGGCTTAGCATGATGGCTAGATAAAAAAAATAGTTTTAGGAAGGACATTTGGTAGTACTATACTAAAATAAATTCTTGAAGCATCCAGGTAGGTTAGAGATGCATTGGTTAGGTCCATATCTTGTTAATTATATTAGTTCTAGAGGCGCAGTGCAGCTACAATATTTAGATGGAGAAATGCTACCAAATATTGTGAATGGTAGTCGACTGAATCCCTACGCAGCTAAAAAAAAAAGATAGGATCATGGGAGAAAGGAAGGCACACCAAGAGGAGGTGGATGCATAGGAATAGGAGGTAGTAGCGCAAGTAGAATGTCATGCTATGACAACCATAGGGCTATGAGTGGATGTCACATCAATAATCAATGATGACAATTAAAGTAGTTAAATGACATCACTTTTAGAAGTGAAGTGTAATGATACAGATCCAACAGGTGCATTGTCAAAATCGATAGCAGATTCGGGTAGTTAACGCATGATGTAGTCATGATGTTTCAATTGATGTCATAATGATGAAGTTTGATTTGAGTTGGCAATATAAGAGGAAGCTTTCTATGGTCAGAAGATACCATTATGCATCATTGAATTACGTTGAGTTGCAGAAGTTACCAAACTATCAAGAGGGATTTTGAGAAAAGCTAAGCAGAGTAAGGAAGTTCCCAAGACCGAAAAAGGCATGGGCTTAGTAAGTCGAGAGGAGAATTGGTCCTCTATGCAGACAAACATAGACACTATGGAGATGTTGAGTGAATGAGATTCACCGCTCAGACTAGTTTCTATTGAATAAGAAGTTGCAAATATAGAGGCTAGCACGTCAATGAAGAGGAAGGCGCAGAAGCCAATCTCCCCAGTATCACAGAAGTGATGGACTAGAATGACCACAATGGAACATGAACATGGTACACCACAAATGGGGACATTGATCCCTGAATTCATGGATTCTATCACTAGAGAAGGGGTGTCTATCAATGACATCCCTGGCTACATCCCTCCTAGTCAGCCTAAGGCACATGCCAGGAAACCCACAAAGAACCAGAGATACCCAATCAAGATGCCTACAATACCAAAAAGGATGGTATACACTTTCGATATTGTACCTGCATTGATGTAGCTAAGGTATGAAGACCACGACCTTCTTTCATTGGAGGATGTTGCAAAGGAACCATCCCTGCCAATGGTACTAGTAGAAGGTGCCCCGATCGAGCGTATTCCACAAGATTGGGCAAGAGGATTGGACAAAGCTTTATTACTCAGATTAATCAATATGCCACACTTTTGGCCACAACTATGGTGAATTCATGCGTGAAACAACTATTGGCATGTTTTCATGGTGGTTATTTATGGCTAGATGAGTTGGTATCAGTCATGGTGGATTTGATTTCAGCAATAATGGGGCTACCTAAAGATCGACCAGACCCCCCATAGTATATCTGAGGCAAAGATAATGACAGAAAGTTTTTATTGACTCTAAAGAAGCAATATTCTCTAGAGTGTCATGGGAGATCTTACCGCATTGATAACATAAATGATCGCATGGTCCGTATTGGTGTGAAGATTATGGATAGTAAAGTTGTAAGGAAGAACCGTCCAGTTCAATGAAATTCAGGGGTGGTCGTATGTGCTGAGTTATGTGCGCAAGGGACATGCATGAATTGGTATCTTTTTCTGCTAAACCAGCTAGTGGAGGATGTAGAGGCTACACAGGCAGGTGCAAGGCCATTTACATACAGTCACGGCTCCTCATCTTTATTGTGCTAGTAGCATAGATGGAAACAAAGGATTAATAGGGGATGGATGTCAAAGCGGTAGAAATGTGTAAAGGTGCTAGATATAAGAACTTATGATGGGTTAAGGATGTAAAGATAGTGATAGATTGCTCGTTCCAATTCTGGACCTACTAGGAGGCACTACATGAGGTAGCAGCGGAAAAATTTCCCCGACTGATAGAGAAAGCCATGACAAAGTATCAAAGAATTACATATTTTTCAATTCGACCCCACACTATTTATGTTCATGCATGGAGAGACCCCACCAAGAACTTGGTACCATTGAGGTACAAATTGTCTGATATAGATTTGGAGGCTGAGATTAACGATTGGCTTGCAGAGTGGTGCAAACCAATCAGTATAGCAGAAGATTCAATAGAAAAACTAGCGGATGCACCTAAGGATATTCTGTACAAAGATGACCACCAATCAGATAATGAATCATTAACAGAGACACCTCCTGACCCAGAAACACAATGCATACTTCAAGAACTCATAGCCAAGAAGCGCATGGATCAAGATGTGAACATCAACACTGTATCAGCAATGGAAACACAACTACACAAACTTGTCAAGGCTGTCAATGATGTGACTGATGTTGCCACAAAAGAAATGAAGAAATCAACCCGGGAAGGATTCACCAAGGTAATAACTAAGTTGTATTTTGTTTATAATATTGGTTTACAAAGAGTACCACAGAGCACAGCTGGGTAGTAGTACATGTCAATCAACACCGAGCTGTAGGACAAAAATGTTCACATTCCCTTGACTGTGATTCACACTGGATGGTAGGACTTGAATACCTCCCTGCAGTAGTTGGAGACCGTTTCCTTGGATATCAACAGACCATCCACCCAGGTGTTGGTATCCATGTAGCACATGGCCAACCAGAAATGGGCAGATCGACAGAAGAATATCAACGACCAATAATTGTTGTCATGGGAGAAAGCATATGCTGCACAAAAAGAGGTTGAAGAATGATATGGCAGATTATTCCTCGTTAATGATCCAATATGGTACATGGTTCAAAGAGGCCGCTGGTGGAAAAATAGACGGTGGGGAAAAAAAAAATATAATAATACACAGAACGGACGTCGAAAGCTTTTCCCTTCTGCCACGTCGGGGCTCGAAAGCCTTCTGGCAGTTGCAACGTCAGGGCTCAAAAGCCTTCTTCCTTCCTCAATGACGGACACAATCTTGATCGGACGACGAAGCGATTCGACATCTGCAATGGCAGAAGCTTTAACGAATCGAAAAACAGAACACTTCTTCTTTCCGCAACGGCAGAAGCTTCAACGAATCGGAAGACTTTATCAACTGATAGTCCACAACAGCGGAAACCAGAGTACTAAAGCCTCCGATTTGAAAGCCAGCTGACAGTCGATTGAGACTGTCGGAGCCAGTTGCTTATCTTCCTTTCGCAACGGAGGACGAGCAGATCATAAAACCGTCCGACTCAAACATTGCAATGGTTTGTGCAGGGCGCATTTTGAAAAAGGATTTGTAGAATCTTGATGCCGTGTGATTGTAACGCCAGGAGATGAACAACCTATTGGCATTTGAGAGAAGAAGATGAACAGTCTTGTGGCCAGATTGCATGGGATGTGAACAATCATGTTTTTCTTGGATGTTTTGGCTCATTTGTAATGGCCAAGATGAGTATTAAAGGAGGAATCCGTTCAGAGGAAAGGGGGTGGGGGGGACTTAGTTCGTAGAGAACGCAGGCTTGGAGAGTTGCTGACAAACTACCCACATGCTGTTGAAGCCGACTATTCTCAGTTATACTTGACTTCTTTTGTTTGTTGAAGTCCAGTTTTGTAACTTTCAGAGAGGAGATCTTGAAGACTTTACTGTAATGTCCAGTTTCTGTGATTATTCCAGAACCATTTGTACCATTTAAAACCATTAATTGGATTGTTTCCTATTGGAGAGGGACCCAGAGATGTAGCCCAGTGGAGGGGGTGAACTCCGTTATCAACGTTTGTTTGTGATTCTGGTTCTGTGTTTTCTGTTTGGCATCTGTTGTCAGTCTTGTTTTTCATTCATGTTCTGAGCATTTAATTTCTGTTAATGTTGTTCCATTAATTAACCTGTTGCACGCATTCTTTTACAACAAACTTTTAAATCACTAAATTTGAGGTCTGACGGATCATATTTTGGTATCAGAGCAGGTTGACTGTTGTGCAAGTTTGTGAATGCTTACCAGGTCCAGGTCAAAGGTTGGTGAAGGAGAATTAGTTGAAGGAGATCCTGAGATTGGCTCCAAGAGAACATTCTCAAAAACCATGTCTTCTCCACAAGGGGAAGAAGAAGGACATACTGAACGGGAAAAACCTGTTATTTCTGAAACTAAGTTTCTGGAGGCTTTTATGAGCATGAAATCCATGATGGAAATTCTACTCGATGAGCGAGCAGAAAGGAAGAAGAAAGAAGAAGGATCTTCATCCAGAGATGTAGAAGTGAAGAAGGAAGAAAAGGTTAAAGGAGTAGGAGGTGATGGTGATCCTCCTGACACTAATCAAACTTTCTATTCTTCTCATACTTCTCATTTGAA
>LPNX010657237.1:214742-254142 GCA_001517045.1 Pseudotsuga menziesii | reverse complement strand
GTTCGCATTGTCAGAAGGGACATGATGTCTCTAAGTGTTGGAAACTTCATCCGGAGTTAAGGCCAAAGAAGTACGGAGGAAACAAAGACAAAGGAAAAGTAAAAGCTACTGCAGCAGTTATTCAAGACTTGGGATCCGACTCAGGTGATGAAACCAAGGTTACAGCTGTTGGATTCCAAGGTAATGATAGAAGTATCTCACTTCCCATTGATGCACAATCTAGTTCTAGTGCAAGTACAAGTTTTCCATCTACTTCTAAGCAAAATGATAAAGATAGAAGTGCACTGTTTCATGTTCGTGTCATTGCAAATCACACAAAGATTGATACATTGTTTGCTAGTGGTTCACAAGTAAATTTGATATCAGAAGAAGTGGTTAAGAAGTTGCATTTAGTTACGATGCCTCATGAAAAGCCCTATCCTCTAGGTTGGGTTACTAATGATACACAATTGCAAGTTACAAGGAAATGTGTATTAAAATTTGCAATTACTGAAAATTTTAGGGATGAGGTAGAATTGGATGTAGTACCACTTGACATTTGTGGAATTGTACTTGGGAGTCCATATTTGTATGACCAGAAAGCAGTATTTTATAGAGAGCAGAATAAGTATCATATTTTTAAAGAAGGTATGGAATATATTGTACGAGCACATAAGATGAAAACCAATCTAGCAATAATCTCTGCAGGACAAATGAAGAGGTTGGTAAATGCTAGTAAGAATTTTGTGTTGATGATGGTTAAGATGAAAAATGGTGAAGTCTCTAAATCTTTTGAAGAATGTGACCCTAAGCATAAATCTGAACTGATTGACATCATTTCTGAATATGATGATTTGTTTCAAGATCCGAAGGGGTTACCATTGAAGAGAGAGATTCAGCATGAGATACATTTGCAGCAGGATGTGCCACTCCCTAACATAGCCATGTACTGGATGTCTGTAATGAAGAACAAGGAAATCAAGAAGCAGGTTCAAGAGCTGATTGAGAAGGGGGTCATCCGGCCCAGTACTTCCCCTTGTGGCTCTCCTATAGTCTTGGTTCCAAAGAATGATGGGTCGTGGAGGATGTATATCGACTACAGGGCCCTTAACAAAATCACCATTAAAAACAGGTATCCTCTTCCTCGCATTGATGATTTGATTTATCAGTTGAAACATGCAACTTATTTTACAAAATTGGATCTGCGTAGTGGGTATCATCAAATCCATGTTGCTGAGCATGATGCTTGGAAAACAGCTTTTAAAACAAAATAGGGTTTGTATGAGTGGCTTGTAATGACTTTCGGGCTATGTAATGCTCCTGCTTCTTTCATGCGGGTCATGAATGATGTCTTTCGTTCATTCATTGATGATTTTGTAATTGTATATCTAGATGATATCCTGGTGTTTAGCAAAACTTGGGAAGAGCATGTTGTACATGTGAAAAAAAATTTAGATGTACTAAGAAAGGAAAAGCTTTATGTAAAAATGTCTAAATGTGAGTTTGCTAAAACTTCCTTAGTATATCTAGGCCATATTATTGGTGGAGGCCACCTGCGAGTGGAACCAGCCAAGGTTGTTGTCATTGTAAACTGGCCACGGCCTAACACCGTTACTGAAATCAGAAGTTTTCTGGGTGCGGTTCAGTATTGGAGGAAATTCATTTCTGGGTTTTCTTCCATTGCTGCTCCATTACATGCACTGACAAGTGCCAAAGAAATTTTCCAGTGGGGAGGCAAGCATCAGAGAGCCTTCGACACTTTGAAGGAAAAGATTAGCACAGCACCGGTTCTGACATTGCCATATTTGCAACAGCCATTTGAGATCGAAACCGATGCCAGCGGGTTTGCCATGGGAGCAGTTTTGATGCAAGGAAGGAAGCCAGTTTGTTACCATTCAGAAACGTTCTCTACTGCGGTAAGTAACTATCCGACCTATGACAAAGAATTGTATGCTTTAGTACAGAGTGTGAAAAAGTGGAAACATTATATCATGGGAAAAGAGACAGTCATACATACTGATCATCAGCCACTTCAATATTTACAATCTCAAACTAAAGTACAACAAAGTATTTAAGATGGATGGGATTCTTACAACAGTTTCATCTTGTAATTAAGTGCAAAAAGGGAATTCATAATAAAGTAGCAGACATGTTATCAAGGCCACCTATGAATGCTTCAATCCTTCGTCAGAACAATTCATTAACACATGAAAGTTATATTGAATAGTATGCAGAAGATAAAGATTTTAAGAAAGTATATGCATCACTAATACATGGTAAACAGGAAGAGAACCATTCTGTGCATAATCAACTCTTGTATCATCTCGGTAAACTTTGTATTCCAGAAAAAGAAAGAGTGCATGTGATCCGAGAGGCACATAGTTCATTAATTGCAGGACATTTTGGTGTAAGAAAAACATTGTCTGTATTGCAGAATCATTGTTATTGGCCTCAAATGCAAGAAACTGTAGCTAAATATATAAGAGGTTGTGTTATGTGTGCAACCAATAAGCCTAGCAATAGGAAATTGGGTTTGTACACTCCTCTTCCAGTTTCTTCTCGTCCTTGGGAAAGTATTTCTATGGACTTTGTAGGGGGACTACCTATGTCTAGAAAAGGACATGATTACCTATATGTCGTTGTGGATAGATTCAGCAAAATGTGTATCTTAATGCCATGTAACAAGCAGATCATTGCTGAACAAACAGCTCATTTATTCTTTTAGAATGTTTGGGTACATTTTGGTCTACCCATGTCTATTGTATCTGATCGAGATTCCCGGTTCTTGGGAAAATTCTGGTCAACTTTATGGGATCTTATGGACACTAAACTAAAGAAAAGTACAGCTTTTCATCCACAGACCGATGGGAAAACAGAGGTAGTGAACAGAACAGTGGTTCAGCTGCTCAGAGGATATTGTAGTAAGCATCCTAAACTTTGGGATGAGCAGTTGCAGTACATACAACATGCTTACAATCATGCAATTCATTCTTCCACGAAAAGATCTCCTTTTGAAACTTGTTTTGGTTATCTACCAAAAACACCGATGGACTTCTCTTTTGGCAAAGATGCAGTGGATGGACATCATGATGCAGATGAAGCTTTAAAGTTCATTCAGAGAATCCAAGTAGTGCAGCAGGCAGTTCAGGAACAGTTGGATAAGAGCCAGGCAAAGTACAAGGCCAGGCATGACCAGCATCGAATTGATCATCAATTTCAGGTTGGTGATCGAGTTTGGTTACACATCACCAAAGAAAGAATGAAAGGTGAAGGTAAAAAGCTTAAACCTATCAGGTATGGTCCATTTGAGATCTTGGAAAAGATCGGTACTAATGCTTTTCGCTTGAATTTACCTCTATACATGCAAATTTATTCATTTATCAACGTTGAGAATCTTAAATTGTATGAGCCTCCTATGATCATGGATGAGGAAAGTAACATACAGATTCCTTCAATAGATGATTTGGCACCTGAATATTTGAGAGAGTTGCAGGATGATGTTATTCTTGACAGAAATGTAAGAACTTCATGAAGGGGGAATGTTGAGTACCTTCGAGTGGGGTTGAAAGGAATGCATCCTAGCAAAGCAAGATGGATGGAGATTGGTAAAGTGAGGGAACTTTACCCTCACTTACTTGCAGAATAATTCAGGTTTTTGGTGGTCCCAAAGCTCTCCAATGGGGAGGATTGATTCGGCAGATTATTCCTCATTAACGATCCAATATGGTACATGGTTCAAAGAGGCCGTGGGTGGAAAAACAGACGGCCAGGAAAAAAAATATAATAATACACAGAACGGACATCGGAAGCTTTTCCCTTCCGCCACGTCGGGGCTCAAAAGCCTTCTGGCAGCCGCAAAGTCGGGGATCGAAAGCCTTCTTCCTTCTGCAACGACGGACGCAATCTTGATCGGACGATGGAGCGATTCGGCATCTGCAACGGCAAAAGCTTTAATGAATCGGAATACGGAATGCTTCTTCTTTCCACAATGGCAGAAGCTTTAACGAATCAGAAGACTTTATCAACTGACAGTCTGCAACGGCAGAAACCAAAGTACTAAAGCCTCCGATTTGAAAGCCAGCCGACAGCCGATTGAGACCGTCGGAGCCAGTTGCTTATCTTCCTTCCATAATGGAGGACGAGCAGTCATAAAACCGTCCAACTCAAACATTGCAATGGTTCGCACGGGGCGCATTTTGAAAACGGATTTGTAGAATCTTGATGCCATGTGATTGTAACGCTAGGAGATGAACAACCTGTTGGCATTTGAGAGAAGAAGATGAATAGTCTTGTGGCCGAATTGCATGGGATGTGAACAGTCGTGTTTTTCTTGGATGTTTTGGCTCATTTGTAAAGACCAAGATGAGTATTAAAGGAGGAATCCGTTCAGAGAAAAGGGGGTGGGGGGGACTCAGTTCGTAGAGAACGTAGGCTTGGAGAGTCGCTGAAAAACTACCCACATGCTGTTGAAGCCAACTATTCTCAGTTATACTTGAATTCTTTTGTCTATTGAAGTCCAGTTTTGTAACTTTCAGAGAGGAGGTCTTGAATACTTTACTGTAATGTCCAGTTTCTGTGATTATTCCAGAACCATTTGTACCATTTAAAACCATTAATTGGATCGGTTCCTATTGGAGAGGGACCCGGAGACGTAGCCCAGTGGAGGGGGTGAACTCCGTTATCAACGTTTGTTTGTGATTCTGGTTCTGTGTTTTCTGTTTGGCATCTGTTGTCAGTCTTGTTTTTCATTCCTATTCTAAGCATTTAATTTCTGTTAATGTTGTTCCATTAATTAACCTGTTGTACGCATTCTTTTACAACAAACTTTTAATGCACTAAATTTGAGGTCCGACAGATCAAAGAATTGCACCGAGACAAGGAGAAATTGACCAAGGATAACTCCCACGAGACAAATGTCTTGAAGAAAGCACATGAGGATTTGGAAGTGGAAGTCACAGATGCCTGACAGCATGTCTTGGAGAGAACCGCAGAGCTAGATGTGGTAGCCAAAGTAAAGAAACTTGGAGCTGTTATTGAGCAGCTACAGAGTGAAACCAGTCTTTTGGATGCTTTGATACCCCCCTCTACACCACCAGAATAGATATCCACAAGGAAGAATGAGATAGAAGAGTTGGCCACACATCTCAATGAGTTGGAGCAAGATGCCAAGAAAGTCACAGATTCCACTATGCAAGTTTGGGGCAACATCATACAGGATGAACAACTCAAGAAAATGATTGCACTATTACAAGAATTAGATGGGAACTTGGAGACCGTGAAGACATTGCTCAAATGCCCTTTATGATGCAGATCACCAAGTGTTGTTCAGGAATAAACACCCTTATAACCGAGGGTCTAGGGTTACCAACTTACTCTTAAAACTTGCAGACAATCAGCTTTAAAGTACAGAAAGGAAATAGGAAGATATGATGGACTCACCCTCTCTGCTTCTCTCCAAATCTTTCAAGGATGCGCCTCCTTCACCTGCAAAGAGAAAATCCTACAAGTACAATCTTATACATGTATATATGACAAGTTAGATAAACAATATATAGATTTCTTAATCATAAATATTCATCAAACCATGATACATGAAACAGACTCAACACAAAGTTGGAAGAAGGATTCTCTTTATTAACAATAGTGAATGAGATAAGTGTACAACCCAATGCCTGAAACAAGGAATCCTCTACAACCAAAGGATTCTAAGTTTTGCTTCTCCAAAGACTTCTGAAGATATACCACTATCATAACTTTTCTCTCCAATTATGATTGATTAATGCCCTCCCCAAGGAATCTATTTATACATAGGGAAATAGAACAGTTTTGAAGGTTGAGGAGGTTGAGACAGTTAAGATAGTTAATGATTAAGGATTAACAAATATCCATTAATCATGTTTTATTGTTTTTAATGTCGAATGGATGTGTACATGAGTATAATTACTGGCAACCTGTGTATGACATGGGAGTTGCTATAAGGGAAACCCGTGTACATATTTGTACGTGGGTTTTAATGACAATACTCGCATATAGTACACAGGATGCTGTGAAGATAGTCGCGTACGTATGCGAGTTGCTTTGGAGATAGTCGCGTACAACAATCAACATATAAAAAGGTAAAAATGGCAAGCTAGGTGGATAGTGAATGCATCTCATGTCATGCCCATCTATAGTGTTAAGGAAACCTTCAATCCATAAGTGTCCTTTTGTGTGCCAACAAATGAAGTGTCGACACTCGGATGGAGAAGTGCCATTTAGGTTGATAATAGATGCCCCCTAATGTGTGAGGTTAGAGGGAAGTGATGGCTGAAATACATTATAATCTTAATCTTTGGAGAACTCAGAAATCCAATGGAGCAAAGGTAGTACCTAAAACAAATACATAATAATGTCATATACAAAATCATATCTGAGGATGCTATGTTCAATATACTTGAACACTAGCTCCTTTACAAATGTTTGACTACATCACATAGTATGGGTACAAGACCACGTATATTACAAAGGTGGATTGAAGCCACAATATACAATAATGATGAGTCTTCAAAGATTTGGAATCTGTGTACATAGGTAGAACATAATCTTGTGCAACTTAGTCCATTAACAGGGAGCTAAGGTATTCATAAAAAATCCCAAAGAACCAGTACAATCCAAGCCATGTGAATAGATGTAAGTTGAATTTGAACATGGAGCGGATTTAACAGATTGTCAATCAATAGGTGATAATCAACAACTGAAGCAAAGGAATTCACCAATGATGAAATTGAATCCTGAGGTACAATCGTCAAAACTCTAGGTCTTCGTCATGAGGAAGTACTGATGCAGAACCATACTGTCATAAGGAAGGCAATAGATCCTCCAACGGATCACAAGAGTGACTAGGAATTGGGTAAAGGAAGGGAGACACAAGTGATAACAGATACAACAATGATGGGATCAAGATATATATCACACACTAAGTTAAGTCCTTGAACAGTGAGCACGACATAGAGATGACCCAAGCCAGCTTTTAACTTTAAAGATAGAACAACTGGACTTATCTTTCATGTAGGAGACATGATCAGATTGCCCAAGTAGAACTGACAAGAGGAGGAGTAATAAACTCGAAGTAATAGCTAAACTAAAAGTGAACACTAAGACATGGGTATCGAAAAAGACAGAGAGTGCTATGTTCAAGGATGACATGTTGCCACTAACTAAAAACCAAGAGAAAAAATCTTCGTTACCTTCCTTGTTAAATTTTAACGAGACCAAGAAAGTCAACTCGGATCTCTCTTCATTTTTTAACAAGCTTGAAGAGAAGAGGGAATAATGCTTGATAGTGTCACTGATTCGTGGATTTAATGAGCCTGAACTAGTACATGCTCAGTCAGTGTTTTCACATTTACAGAGTCTGAAAACTCGAAAGAATACTCCAGGGGGGTCCTTTTTCATCCAATTTAGTCTCCTGAGGCCAGAAAAGTATAAAACACACCATAAAAGAACTCTCTTAACTTCCGTAGAAGAAAAGGTGAACCTTTTTCGTACTTAGTCAGGGAGGTCCGAAAAAGGTTAAATTACCACCTACCTAACGCTCCTTCAAGAGCAGCATATAGCTTGATTTTTACGAGTGTGAAGGAAACCAAGATCACTCAGAAAGATCCATTTGAGTACAAGAAAATGGGGCTTACAACAATAAACTCAATGCTTTGGTCTTTATTGTTTAACGAGCATGACAAGGACATAAAGTACACTCGAAATCTTTTTCATGTTTGGATCCAGAGCACGAAAAACAAAAAACTAAGCTCATACCAGGGGTTCCATTTCCGTAAGTTTATTTCCTCAAGTCTGGAAAAGTGATAAACCTATGCCTGAGAATACTCTTCTCAATTCCGTAGAAAAGAGAGTGATCCTTTCTCATGTTATTCTGCATGGTCTGAGAAAGAGATAACCTACCACCAATGCAGGTGCCCATTCACATATTCTTAACGAGCTTGAATGGACAAGTTAACTCAGTAGTCAAGTCTATTTTAGGGAGTTATATCTGGGCCTAAAGAAACTCCATATCTTTCCCGTGAAGTTTTAATGAGTCCGAAAAAGTCAACTCCCATCCTCCTTACTGTTTTTAATGAGCTCGTAGGAGAGCAAAAATAATGCTCTAAATGTGAGGAGATGATTTTCATAGGCGGGAAAAACTAGTTCCATGCACAAGGAACAAACCTATGCATAATGCAAGGAAAATGAGTAGGATAAAGACACTTAGGGAATGTCTCCTCAAGGTAAAGGGTGTCAATTTTCAAAGGCAAAATGATACAAGGCTTAGCGATGATGAGAACAAATATGAGAGCTTATACAAAGAGCTAAAAGCATGGAAGCCATCATCAGGCTTATAAGCGTGAGCAGGGCACATACAAATGCAATTACAACTTGAACTACAAGGCGAGGCCAGTAAATAGTTGTGAATCCAACTAATAATCCTATCTCCAAGAAATAACAACATCAGGATCATATTCAGAAGAAAAGATCTGATGCAGGTCACTTTGGCAGAAACACATGTGAATTTGCTATCTTCCACAAAATGTGAAGTCAAGGAAAAATCAACCGAAGAAGATTCTATAGCACCAAGGCTTGAGGGTCTATAATCAATAAGATCAACCTCATAAAGAGAGAAAAAATCAACAAGGGAGATAGAGTCCACAGGAACAAACTCAATATCACAGGAGTTGATAAATTCAAAAGAAAAATCAAACTCATCAGGATCACTAATTTGCTGATCAAAGGGAGAGTTCGAAGACTCAACAAGACCAATAGAAGGAGATCGATCAATAAAAAGATCAAGCTTATTAAGCAAGTCAAGGTTAGACTTAGGCACAACTGAACTGACATCCATAAGAAGGTCAGACTGTATCAAGGACTCTAGGAATACTTCATCCAAAGGAAGGAGATTATCAGACATAGGACACATGTCCAAACTTTGAAATGGATCAACAGAGTGGAGAGAAAGCTCCATGGTCTATATAGGATGACTCACCTGGTCAACTGCTAGAACCATGTCCCGAGAAGGTAAGCATGAAAACAGAGGCTGCTTCTCAGTAGAAATTGAACGCAAAGGACATGAGGCAACATAGCTCACCTGTGGCGCGGGAGTGTCTATAGAAACACTGGGAATCGATAAAGGAGAGACTTGGTCTCTAGTTGGGCCAGGAGATGGATCAAGAAAATCCAACTGATCAATAGTGACAATTTATTTTCCATGATTAAAGTACATCACACAAAATAATGTTGACACCATAACTTGCATGGCATAGGCATAATCATGTCCAAGGAGCATATTGAAGTCCAAGGGGTCTTCTATCACCATGAAGTCAACTAATATGGTCTTCCCACCCAAAGTAATAGGTGCTTGATCAATAATTCCCAAGGCTATACTAGTTCTTCTATCAAATTCTAGTAACTAACTAGAGGTCAGCACAAGGCTGGGAGATCCCATGCCTCGCCAAGCACGAGCAGACAAGATACTAACTAAGTATCTTTCATCAACAATACAACAAGAAATCGTGTATGATTCAACTTTGACCTTTATCTAGAAAGGTGCATTAGAAGGAAGGCACGACTCAACTAGGCTATCCCAATCAAAGGAAGAAATCCGAAAGCTTTGTGGGGGTTGATCTGAAGTGAGTTCAGTGCCCCCTTGTTTAGTAAGTTCTGAACTAGCAGTGAGGAAAATGTGACTAGCAGACACTTCACTCTCCAAAGGAAGAGTGGGATTGATCGACAATGGAATCGATTCAACTAATTCATCAAAGTCAGTCTCCATAGGGAGAGTGGGATTGACCAAAGATGGCATTGGTTCAATCACATCAGGATCACTCTCTGAAAGAAGAGTGGGATCGACCAAATCTAATATTGGTTCGATTGCTTGATCAACCAAAGATTGAGTAGGGTGTTGAGAAACTATAGGTTGTTCAAAAATGGGATGACCATGAAACCAAACTCTTTTTACCTCTTCAATAGAAGGGCATTTATAAGTAAGGTGGTATCCCTCACAAAGCTTATAAGGAAACTTGGGCTTGTGTTTTGAATGGGTAGTGTTTTCAACAGTGTCAACATAACTCGCAGTGGCTGATGAAATGTCTTCAACATGAACTACAAATGTTGAGAAACTGCCCCCAACATGGCTTGCAGAGGCTGAGAGACTGCCCCCAGCATGGCTTGTAGAGGCTGAGAGACTGGGTCCAACATGACCTACAGAGGTTGAATGGGTGCCCCCTTGCTTATGTGCCTTCTTCCTATTCCTCCTTTTACTCCTTTTAGACTGTCGGTTACTAGTATCAGTACTTTCACCGCATGAGGTAGAAGGAGCAGGAAAATTAACTACGAGTGAAGGGGAAGCAATGTTTTAATGTCCTTGAAATATGGAGCTTACTTGAGAAGAATTAGGAACATTAATGGTAGTTGGAGTTGAAAACAACCACACCGGTAGCCTTGAGGTGAATCTAGGTAGATTCAGGGTGTCCATTAAAGGAACACCAACATTCCCCATAAGAGGAATAGCACAAGGAGTTTCCAGCATGGGGATCTATTGGTTGGTGTTCAAAGGGGCGTTACCCATAGTTTCAAACAATGGGACAAAGTCTGAGGTTGACAGGCAACCAAAATTATAAAGCACACACCTAAAGGCACACTAAGTATAGAGAAACTACAGAGCACTTACTAAAAAAATTCCTAAAGCCACACAGACAAACAGGTATAAGCTGTGCTTTCTAGAAGAAAGATGATAGGCAGTTACTTGGCTTCCCTGTATATGTTCTTAGGCACAAGTAGAGGAATCAACCACCGCCCTCCCAAACTTTCTACCAGGGTTACCTTCCAAGCCCGTACAAGGTCAACCAGAAATAGCCTTTCGATGTACCTATGTATGAACCCTAGATGTCAACGAGACTAAAGGATACCTTAACTATATTGATAGTCTGGGGGGATAGTCACAAGCTTGGTTCATACACATGGGTAGGGTAGCAAATCATGAAACCTTGTCTAAGACAAAATCCCCATATGCACAAAAACCTTGGTCTACGCTTTGACAAGGAATTGGAGGGTTATATCCTCAGTCCAAGCCTCCATGCGGCCTCGTGCTTAACTCTCGCTTGAGAGGAGATTCCTAGATACAATCAATAGAGAAAAGGGTTTACCTAGTGATTGGCCAACTACGTCTGAAATTTTAACACTTGGGGGGAGTTTAAACTCCCAATCCCACAAGTCTAGCCTAAGCTAGTTGGTGTATGACCCTATAAAATAAAACTTACTAATAATTTTAAAATTATATCCTTTATTTTGAGGGTTGTTTTTAGTCAGAGGGTAAATGGAATGGAACTTATGTGGTGTTTTGACTCAAAGTTGAAACAAAATGACTAAGCAAAGAGAAATAAAATGCAAAAAGCAAAAACTATTCACTTTATTTTTCAAATAGAAACTTGAAAGTCACAAAAGAACAATTTCTTTTTTTTTTAATTTTCAAAAAAAATGATATGCCATGCAATCTAGACTAAAAAAACTAATCTACATGCATATAAAGCAAACATGTGTTTTTTCTTTTTCTTTTATAAATATAAACTAATGAAAATACAACAGATAAAGAAAAAACTAAGACTATATTTTTGTGATTTTTGAGATTATATTTAAAAACTGAAAACAAAACTACTATATGCAAATCAAATGCAAAAGCTTCTAATGTTTTCTTTTCATTTTTCAAACGTTCAAAGACTACTATGCACCTACATGCACAATACTTGAGTATGCTTGAATAAACTAAGTAAATAAAATAAGCAAAGTGAAGTAAACAGATTAATAAGAACAAGGATCAACCACCTAAGGAAGAATTGGAACCCTAGCTTGGGCGGACACAATGAAAGGAAATCACTAAGACCAAACAAAGGAAAGTGACAAACCAAACACTATCTGAAAATAGAATGGGATGTACAGTGTCGAGAACCCCGATCACTGATTCAAACAACCAACACTTGAACCTATAACCCAAATAGGCAAATCCACTTCAATTTGCAAACAGAAAGACAATCCAAACAATAAGAACTCAAGGACTTTACAAGAAAGCAGAATATGTGGCAAACAAGGTCATCAAACTCACAGTGCAATGCTTATAAGGAAGACCAAATAGTAAATAAAATTTATAAAGGAACAGGGACAAGCAAACCCTAACACAACAATTTGAATACTCAAGCTTTTACATGACTGTGTACAAGGGCAACCCATGTACTGTACGCGACTGTCCTAGAGAGCAACCTGCATATGCATGCCTCTGTACAAGAATGTCTATAAGAGCAACCCATGTACAAGAGTTCAATTTTTCAAAAAAAGAAAAATTATCAAGGACTTCAAAGCACCACTACAAATCTGAACCAAGACAAGACACCATACACTGAATCAGGGCAAAGACTGGGTACTGATCTACAAAGCTAACCAACAGCAGTCTGGGCTCCCCAGTGGAGTCGCCAATTCTATTGTTCAGGAATAAAAACCCTTATAACCAAGGGTTTGGGGTTACCAACTTACTCTTAAAACTTGGATACAATCAGCTTTAAAGTATAGAAAGGAAATAGGAATATATGATGGACTCACCCGATAAACGACGGTTGATCCAAGATTTGTCTTCTCCCGCTCTGCTCCTCTCCAAAGCTTTCAGGGATGCACCTCCTTCACCTGCAAAGAGAAAATCCTCCAAGTACAATCTTATACATGTATATATGACAAGTTAGATAAACAATATATAGAGTGATTAATCATAAATATTCATCAAACCATGATACATGAAAGAGACTCAACACAAAGTTGGAAGAACGATTCTCTTTATTAACAATAGTGAATGAGATAAGTTTACAACCCAACGCCTGAAACAAGGACTCCTCTGCCACCAAAGGATTCTGAGTTCTGCTGCTCCAAAGACTTCTAAAGATATACCACCAGCATAACTTTTATCTCCAAGTATGATTGATTAATACCCTTCCCAAGGCCTCTATTTATACTTAGGGAAATAGAGTAGTTTCGAAGGTTGAGGAGGTTGAGATAGTTAAGATAGGTAATGATTGAGGCTTAACAAATCTCCATTAATCATCTTTTATTATTTTTAATTTCGAATGGATGTGTACACGAGTATAAATATTGGCAAACCGCGTATGAAATGCGAGTTTCTATAAGGGAAACCCGCATACATATCTGTATGTGGGTTGCAATGACAGTACTCATGTACAGTACGTGAGATGTTGTGAAGATAGTCGCATACATACGTGAGTTGCTGTGGAGATAGTCATGTACAGTGATCAAAATATAAAAAGGTAAAAATGGCAAGCTAGGTGGATAGTGAATGCATCTCATGTCATGCCCATCTATAGTGTTAAGGAAACCTTCAATCCATAAGTGTCCTTTTGTGTGGAAACAAATGAAGTGTTGACACTCAGACGGAGAAGTGCCATTTGGGTTGATAACATGAAGGCAGCAGAGCTAAAGGAGCTACAACAAAGAGTCTCCAGTGCAAGGGAAAGGAAACAACAGTGCAGTTCAGAGTTAGACGAATTTAAGGAGATTGGAACACAACTATTTGTAAGAGCAGTTTCTGAACTCCAAGCTGCACAAGAAGGTAAGACAAGCATTATTGCGAAGATGGTTAAGCACCCTGTCAAACATGATCTAACGACGAGCCAGGAGATTAAGGAATGAGTCAAGAAGCAGGTTAAAGTGATCACTCAGTAGTTTTCATATTTCAAAGCCAAGATCGTTGAGTTTACCAGGTCCATCTAGGCGTGGCTCGAGGGTGAGAGAAAAGTTTGTGTTGGGGGCCTATTGGCAGGGGTTTTGGGACAAGCTAGTTTTGAGGCACCACGAGTGCCACATAAGCTCATAAGACATCACGCAAGTTAAAGATGGCATGGAAGGAAGAATATATAATATTTTGAATATTTTGTGTCACTTTTTGTACTTTTGGACCATATTTTGTGGATATTCGTCATTAGTTGGTAGAATCAGTTAAGAATTAGTTAGAAAATTTTCCAAGTGGACCATGAATCTAAAGGTGCAAGATTATAAATAGAAGAAGAATTGTACATCTGAAAATCATCAAGGAAGGATAGAATGAGAATTGAGAGCTTGGAACTCAGCTGAATTGTTGTTTGTTTCGGATCTGTGGTTGATTGTGCATAATTACTATGAGAAGGCAGAGGTTGATCTGAAATACTGTTATCTTTTTGTCTCTTTTTGTCTTTATGTTTCTGTGAATCCAATGGTGAATGTGTGCAACATTGATCTATGATGCGATGTTTATTGCTAATGAATAATTTTATCTTTTTAGATCTATTTGTGCAACAGTATGGTATTTCTTTTATAAATGAATGATGTGATATTTCAAAGAGAAATGATCAATGGTTCTATTGATGATTAAGTACTAGTTCGATCTTGTAGACAAGTTTATGAATTACCAATTCTCGTAATCCTCTTCTATTATGTGGAAACTTGGTTTTGTCAGCCCTCCCTTGAACATCTTGGGTGAGACTTCATCCTCTTCAGAGGTGTTTCCAGACAGGGTAAAACATATCTGGGCTAGTGCTCAGGGAGATCGTGGCAAGTTGATCATCGACAGAGTGGGAACCCCTGTCGACTAGGTTTTGTTGGTTAGGTTTGTTCCAACACTATTTGATAAGTGGGAAGTGTACTTTGTGGGACCCATCAATCCACTAAGAAAGAGGACAAGAGTGCGACACATTATCAGGGTGACAGACTATCTCACTAGAAGGGTAGAAGCAACACCAATAAAAGAGTGTATCACTGGGAATGCATCAAGGTTCCTATTAGACTATGTTGTCACTCGGTATGGATGTCCAAAGATATTGATGGGCAATCAAAGGGAGTCACTTTATCAATCGCACCATTAGTGCAATGATGGAATAATTCAAGATTCAACACAAGAAAAGCACTTCCTATCACCCACAAGTGAATGGAATGGTCAAAGCATTCAACAAGGTTATGGAACATGCATTCACAAAGGTATGTAACATAAACCGTGATGACTAATATTTTAAAATTCCTACGATATTATGGGCCTAGGTTACGATGTGCAAGGGATTAACAAGGAAAACACCATTCAAGCTTGTCTATGGCCATGAACCAATGATGCCAATGGATTACATTGTTCCCATCTTGCACATTGAAGAAGTGTCAGGTATTAATGATGAGGGAGTGCTCAAAGAGAGACTCACGCAGTTGGTGTAAATGGAGTAAGATTGGTTCATTGCTGGATTTCATCACCAAGTTGAAAATGATCGACAAAAGGAATAACATGATCGACATATTAAGGAAAAGTACTTTCATCCAAGAGACATGGTGCTACTCTATGATAGAAAGTTCGTCGAGCATCCTGGTAAGTTGCAACTACATTAGTTAGGTAGTTACATGATTCATTGTGTTACCAAAGGAGGTGCAGTTCAACTACAATAGCTAGATGGTGCATTGATTCCAAAGTTAGTGAATGGAAGTTAGATAAAACCCTATCAGGATAGGGAGGTATGGCCCCATGCATAGGATGTTGCATAGTGGAGTAAATAAAAAAAACTAATATATGTTGAATAGGATATGATCGCAACAAGGAAGATTGCAAGAGAAGAAAAGAGGTGCAAGTCACAGTAGAAAGAGAGCTTGGTGACATCATACAGACTGCGATAGACTCAAATCGGGAAATAAAAGAGGCAATTAAAATAGATGACCGATCACTCAAGTGGATGAGATGCAGATTTATGGGGTATTAGACCATTGGATTTACAAAATCGGTGGCAAGTTTGGTTGATCATTGGAGGATTTGGTTGTGATGATTCAAAATCATTTGCACAAGCACTTTAAAGATCATAAGAATTGACATGGGGCTAGTTGGATACAACATTGTGATAGTTGAGCAGATCAAAGCGAAGACAATTAGTAGAGTATGCACAGAGAGAGTGAGTGAGTGATAGAGTTACAATAATGGCTTAGGTCATTTTGAGTGGTAGTGTCCATGACTTCCCACCGACAATGATGTCAATCAAAGAGGAAATTCCCAATATTCAGGAAGATATGCCACAACTTGTCAAAATAAGAGGGGTGCACATCGATCCAAGTCACCATCACAGAATAAGAGAACCACAAGAAGTTCTATCATGTCCAAATTCAAAGTAGAAGCACGGGTCGAGCCCTTGACAACAGGAAGAGAATATTCCACAGCCAGAAAGGGGGTGATCATCACTGACATCCTTGGGTATGTACCACCATGAAAGGCCAACACACCATAAGTAAAATTGATAGAGAACCTCTGGTATCCGATTAAGATGTCAGTGATGCCAAAAGGAGTGCACAACACAATGAACATTGTGCCCTTATTGATGAAGATGAACTACATTTTGGGACAAACCTTGTTATCATTTGTTGTCTACAATTTTATGGTTTTCATACTTATTTATGTTCTTATCTGTTTCAATTGAGAATTTAAAATTGTTCGTTTAAAGTATTTTTAATCAGTTAATAATTCAAGTTCTTTACATGAAATTAATGGTTAAAAGATCCTTTAAAATTTAGATCAGGTTCAAACATTCGAATTTCAATGTGTCATCATTTTGGAATTAGAAGTTGGGAGCATAATTTGTTATGTTCGCTTGTTGGTTATGACTTTCGGTGTGATTGTGTTGGGAATCAAAAGTCAGGAAAGTAAATTGTCATGCTTGTTTTTTGGTTGTCACTTTCGACTTCTAAGATTTTTACATCAGGAATCGGAAGTCAGGAGCATATACAGTTATGTTTTCAATGTGGTGTTGATTCTAGACTTCTAAAGTGTTGATCACAGAAATTGGATGTTGGGATGGCCTTTTTGTTTTGCTGGTGTTTCCAGTGCTGATTTCTGAATCCTGATTGTATGCACTTTAGAAAAGTCAGAAAGGTAAGAAAAAGTCCGCAAATTATAATTTAGACATCGAAAGAGGAATTTGACCATTGGGATTTATTAAAGGGGTTAGTTAAGGAAACGATTGATCAATATTAAGGGATTAATCTACCTTTCACATGTGTTTATGGATTATGGAATCATATTTGGATTTATTGGGAAAAAATTAGAATCCAATCTTGCTCAATGTTCTTATGATGGCCATTTTGATTAATGAAGGAATAATAAAATGGTATCATAGGAAGAATTTTTTTATGTTCGATCGATTCATGAGTATCTCATCACCTTAAAAGTCACCTGAGGTGGCCAGGGATGATACACAGAAGAAGTTAACTAGACCATTTAAATCACATAGAGTAATTTGGATGAGTTTTAATGTTGACAATTGGCAACAAAATATTTAGTCTCCCTTAGGCCCCCTTTTATCTTCCCTTGTGATGGAATCCTATCCCTTGTAGTGCTCTTCACATAGCCATCTTGGTCTGTTTTATTATTTCTGCAACATACTATTTACATATATTTCAAGTTAGCATGACAAGACAACCATATGGTCCAAATAAAAATTTATACATCATACATGCCTAGCCATTCAGTAGTCGGGCCATGGGTCTGAGCTCTGCGCTAGAAATATATACTAGCATATTTACACCATTTACATAACTTTGATTAAATACATTCCAAGTAAAAATTAGGGATATTATAGTTTCATATTTCAATATTTCCTCGTGCATATCTCTATTATCCTTCAATGACACCGGTCTTGGAAAATAGTGTTAGAATAATCAACCCATAGTTAGCTACCTTAGACATTAATTAATCCATTTTTGTCTTATTTTCCTAGTTTCCAATATTCCACTCTATGCAAGTTGTCTTCCACATGTCCTAGAAGTAAAACTTGCTAAAACTGAGTCATGGAGCACTTGGGAAACCTCTTGGAAACCATATTTAGTAGTTTTGCTTTATCCTAGATCCTCCCTAGCGCATATCTGCTTTTTCTGCTAAGTTGCCTGCTTTATTGATATTTGAGGCAAAAGGGAAAGTAAGGCTAGGTGTAATTTACTTTTTTTTCCCCCTTATCATCCTCCATTCTTTTCTGATAATAAAATCATGTATGAGTTGTCTTTCCACCACTTATTATATTTCCCATTTGAATTTTCCAATTCATGAGCCTCTAGGTAGATTTGGAAACTGCTTTATGCACCTATGGGGGATTTGACTAGATTTAGTAAGCCTTCTTTTGAATATTTCAAATGGCATCCTTATGAATTCAAATATCTCATGTAATTATATATTGCATCAGCCTATGAATTCATAAGGTTAAATATTGTACACCTATTCAATACAGATTAGTGTTATGCTCCAATTTCAGTCTCCTTTGTGTGTAAATTTGGAGGTTTGATTAGCAATTTTGTGAGTGCAATTGTTCTATCACTTGGTTTCAATTTCCACATGGTATCAAAGCCTTTGTAGATCAATTTCTCTCCTTCCATATTTCTATTGCAGGTTCGACATCTTGACTGGGAGCTAATCTACTGACTGAAGGGACAATTTATGAGCTATGGATCAATAACAGAAGATCATCTTGACTCCATTTAATTTCTTTGAATGGAAAGCAGAGATGGATATACTATTGAGAGAAAAAGGTCTCTACAGGGTGACTATGGAAACTGCAGTAGAGCTCGATGCAGCTGCAAAGAAAATTAAATGGCACAACAGGAGGGATGAGGCCTATGGTCTTCTGTGTCTGAGCATATCTATAGACCTCCTCTTCCATCTTGATGGATTGGCATCACCTAATGAAGTGTGGGAGAAGCTAGTAGAGATTTTTGGTAAGAAAGATGAGATGAGAGGACATCAAATCAAGAATGAATTGATCTCTTTGACTCCCAGCAACTTCGAATCCATGCAACTCTACTTTTCCAAGTTTAAAGCCCTTGTTTTGCAGCTAAATAGTGTGGAATTGAAAAGAAGGAGGATCAACTAGTTTTGTCCATACTCTTAAAGCTTGGACCTAACTATTCAATGTTTGTTTCGACCTTCTGTGCCACCAAGTTGATAGCTTGAGCCTGGAAGATGCCTAAGCTTGTATAGTTCATGGAATCCCTCACACAAGAACAAGATAAATTAGTGATGATGGGCACCATAAAAACTTCCAAAGACCAAGCTTTGGTTGCTGGAGATTCAAGGGTGGATTCAAAAGGAAAGAAGAAAGATGAGAAACCACTTGAGCAAAAGAGAGACAAGAACAAGTCTCAAGAGGAGCCCTAAGGCTCCAAGAATAACTTCCAGAGGAATAAGAACAAAGGAGAAATGAGCAAGTGTGGATACTATAGTAAGGGATATCATCGTGAAAGCTCCTGCATGAAGAAGCAAATTGACATGCTGAACCAACTCCCGGAGAAGAATAACATCTCCCTTCCTGATAGCTCAAAGAAGAGGGAAGGAGGATCAAATTTAGAGGACAGAGAGAGAGTACATGCATTAGTTGCTAGCACATCAAGCTCACCTAGCTTCATCATAGACTCTAGAGCTTCAAGACATATGGTTTCGACCAAGGAGGCATTCTCCTCTCTTTACATGTTGAAAGGTCCACCAATAGTGCTGGGAGATTACTCTCTCACTGACAGTTTGGAAAAAGGAAGGATTGATCTTGACCATGGTAAGTTCAGCAATGTATTGTATGTTCCAGGTCTTTCCTCTAACCTCTTGTCAGTGTATCAGGTGACTCACAGAAGGTCTCGAAAGAAGGTCATATTCTCCCCTGATGATGTTGATATCACAGAGATCTCGAGTGGTAAATTCATTTCAAAAGGAGTTGTAGATCACACTTCGAAGGTATACATGTTTTCACATTTTCTACCCCACTCAAACCTCTCTGCTCTTTTGATTCATGCCAATGAAGCAAGCAATATTTGGCATGAAATATTTGGCCATATTAACTATGAGTATCTTTCTGATCCAAGTGAAAAAGAAATGGCCGTAGGGTTACAAAATATTATGTTTTCCAAGGAAGTCTTTCAAGGTTGTATCCTAGGAAAACACCCAGAGCATAAATTTGAGAGAGCTAGTCATGAGAGAACCTCTGCACCTCTTGAGTTGATCAACAGTGATGTTGCTAGCCCATTTCCTCATATGTTAATGAGTTAGGCCAAATATGAATTGACCTTCATAGATGAGTTTTCTAGGTACTGTTGGGTTTACTTCCTGAAGCATAAGTCTGTAGTTTTTGGACTCTTCAAAGTCTTTAAGGCTTTGGGTTGAAAACCAGTCTCGGAGGAAACTCAAGATCCTTAGATCTGACAATGGTGGTGAGTATGTCAAGTCTGATTTCATTCAATATTTTGAATATGTATATATTCATATGCATCATTCAATCCCTTACACACCACAACAAAATGGTGTTGCTGAGATAAAGAACAAATCACTGAAGGAGATGGCAACCTATATTATGGAGGCTAAGAATTTGCTACCAAAGTTTTAGGCTAAGGCTATAAACTGTGCATCCTATATTCAAAATAGGGTGCCCCATAAAAATCTTGATGGTATGACTCCTTTCAAAGCATGGAGTGGGCACAAGCCAGATGTTACCCATTTCAGGAGTTTTGGCTCCAGGGATTAGGCTAGAATTCCAATTGAAAAGAGAAGGGATTTGCATCCCCAAAGCCAAGAGTGCCTATTTGTTGGGTACTATAAAGATTCAAAAGGGTAAAAGCTGATCAATTTGAGCACAAACAAATCCTTCATTGAAAGGATTGTTCAGTTCCAAGAAGAGCCTTTAGCAGCAGTTGAAGTTGGCGAGTCTTCTTCACCACCAGAACCATTGAATGTAAGTGAAGAGACAAATGAGTTTGCTGATTCTGATATGTATGATAATGATGATTTAATTTCATATCTTGATAGTCCTACAAGACCAAAATTGGTAGCAAATACCATTCATGCAGCTGGGGAACTAGCTAGAAATCCTAGTGATCCTAGGAGGACTAGATCTCTGTTTGAGAGTGCTCTATGTATGAAAGAACCTTTGTTTGCAAAGAAGTGCTATCTAATGGTTGAATCATACCCATAGACATATGAATATGCAGCACATGATCCAAGATGTAAAACAGCCATGAAAGAAGAATTCAGCTCACTCTAAAAGAACAACACTTGGGAACTGGTTGATCTTCCCCTAGGGAGGAAGCTAGTTCAATGTAAGTGGGTTTTCAAAACTAAGTTTACTGATGATGGTTCAGCTTTGAAATATAAGGCAATATTGGTAACCAAGGGTTACTCATAGGTACATGGTATTTAATACAATGAGACCTTTGTCCCAATGGCATAGATGGACTCCATCAGGCTAGCCTTAGCCATTGTAGCTTCGAAGCAGTGGGAGGTACATCACATGGATGTGAAGTGTGATTTCCTGAATGGAGATATTACTGAAGATATTTACATGCAGCATCCTCAAGGGTTTGTTACTAATCCATATTTTGTGTGTAGGTTAAAGAAATCATTGTATGGGCTTAAGCAAGCCCCGAGGGCTTGGTACGGAAAGATTGATGGCTTTCTGCTGTCATTGAGTTTTGTTCGATGCAAGTATGATCCTAGTATTTATTTGAAGCTGATTCATGGTTATTTGATGATTATTGTCTTGTATGTGGATGACCTTCTAATTACAGGAAGTTCAAAGAAAGAAATTGCCTCCTTGAAGGATGCAATGAGCCATGCATTTTCTATGACTGATTTGGGGTTATCAAGCCAATTCTTGGGTCTTGAAATTGCTCAATCCCAACATGGAATAAAGGTACATCAGTCAAATTATGCTTCATATTTACTGAACAAGTTCAACATGAAATATTGCAAGCCAAGCAAGACTCCCTTCCTTTCAGGAGTTAAGCTTCAAGAAGCAGGTTCTTCTCCTATGGTAAATAATACACTATATAGGCAATTGATTGGGTGTTTGCTGTACCTTACACACAACCAACCTGATATTTATTATGCAATAAGTGTGGCTTCAAGATACATGGATCAGCCTCATGAGATCCATTGGAGAGAATCCAAAAGGATCCTTAACTTTGTTCAGGGAACAAGAATTAATGGGATCTTCTTCAAAGCTAAATCTAATATTGATTTGATTGGGTTTACTGACAGTGATTGGGAAGGTGACAACACAGATCAAAATTCAACATCAGGATATGTGTCCATTCTTGCTGAAGGACCAATCATCTCGTCAAGCAAGAAACAGAGTGCCATTGAACTCTCATCTACAGAAGCAGAGTATAGAGGAGTTGTAAATGCAACAACTCAATGTTTATGGTTGCAGGGGATACTTGGTGAGTGTGGATTCGAATCTGAGTTTTCAACCATTATCTATTGTGATAATCAGAGAACCATTCAAATTTGCAATGATCCAGTTTAGAGACAGAGAACCAAACACATTGAGATCGATATGCACTACATCAAACAGCTTGTGCATGATGTCACCATTCACCTACTCTTTTGTGCATCTTCAGAACAAGTAGCAGACATCCTCACCAAAGTTTTTTGTGAGAATACATTCAGCAATCTCAAATCACTGCTGGGGATTTTTGATCATGCTGTGAAGCATGATTGATGACAAGATTTTCAAATTTTTTGTTACTGTCCATGTTTAAGGCAAGATTTTCCCATTGGGTTTTTTCCTCTTTCCTTGGTTAAATGGACTTGCAGTATGTAAAGGGTGACTAAGCCTTGTTGCTACACCCTACACTTTTCTGATATTTACTCATAAATTCAGGCTTAAAGGGGGGTGTTAGAATAATCAACCCATAGTTATCTACCTTAGACATTAATTAATCCATTTTTGTCTTATTTGTCTAGTTTCCAATATTCCACTCTATGCAAGTTGTCTTCCACATGTCCTAGAAGTAAAAATTGCTAAAACTGAGTCATGGAGCACTTAGTAAACCTCCTAGAAACCATATTTATAAGTTCTTCTATATTCCAGATCCTCCCTACTGCATATCTGCTTTTTCTGCTAAGTTTCCTGCTTTATTGATATTTGAGGCAAAAGGGAAAGTAAGACTACGTGTAGTTGACTTGTTTTTTTCCCTCATGATACTCCATTATTTTGTCCTAATAAAAGCATGTATAAGTTGAATTTCCATAACTTATTAGCTTTCCCATTTTACTTTTCAAATTCATGAGCCTCTAGGTAGGTTTGTAAACTGCTTTATGCACCTATGGGGGATTTGACTAGATTTAGTAAGCTTGCTTTTGACTATTTCGAATGGCATCCTTATGCATTCAAATATCTCATGTAATTATATATTGCAACAAGATATGACTTCATAAGGTTGGATATTGTACACTTATTCAATACATATTAGTGTTATGCTCCAATTTCAGTCTCCTTTGTGTGTAAGTTTGTAGGTTTGATTAGCAATTTTGTGAGTTCAATTGTTCTATCCCTTGGGTTCAATTTCCACAAATAGGAGCAATATTCTATTGAAATATTGTAATTTCAAAGGATATTCTAAATGTATTTTACTGATGTAACCCAAGGGAGATGTTATTATTCCTCCAAAGGGGTGGTACTATTGTATTTGGTCATCATAGATTCATGAGGTAAATCCTCCACTTGTGTCGGGTCTTTATCACCCTAATAAATAATATAATATATTGTTTTGAGTCTTCCTAAGAGAATTCGACCCAAAGGATTAGTGGGGTCGACTTGGTTAGGGTAAAATTCAGTTGAGTCATTGTGTATAAATAGAGGAGTCGTTGTGCTTATTTGAACACAAACTCACTAACTTGAGTAGCGCATACAAGAGAGAGAGAGAGAGAGAGAGAGAGAGAACAGGAGGAGGAGAACACCTATTTTTTGGGTTGTCTTTTATACATCTTATACAGAGGAAGTTTTGTTGGGTTTTCTTCCCCTTGAGGTTTTCTGAGGATAAATGTTGTGTCTATCTTGTGATTGTGTTTATATCAATGATTCTTGATATGTTATTGTGATTTTGAATTGAATACTATTGAATCTATTCTAGCATATGAAATCTTAACATGTTATCAGAGCTAACTTGATTAGAGCATCTTTCACAAAGTGAAATTCTCTCTTCTCCCTCTCTAGAAGACATTAGGGTTTCTTCAAAAGTTGGATTTTTGAATATCTTCTTGCATATAAATTTGTGCTCTCCTAGAGCGCATCTATTGATACCTAGATCAATGTTTTTAGGTGGTTGGATATCTAAGAAATCCAAACCCTATTTTGGAAGTGAACTAGAAAATTGCAGTGAAATAGAACCATAAATACTGCAATGTTGTACCCTCGCAAGTAGGATTTGAATACTGAAGATTAGGGATCTCCAGAAAGCAGTTGGATCAACCAACTTTCCTCCTTCAAGCACATATATTAGTAAGGTCAGTCTCCTGTTTTGATAAATTTAATTTTTAAGTGACCTATTGGACAAGATGTCCCCAAGCACTAAGCATGAGGACAAATTGGAAGGGCTAGAAAACTTCATGTCTTGGAAGTATAGGATTGGCCTCATTCTGAAAGAGAATGGTCCTGATAAGTACATCAAGGATGAGATTGCAGAACCTAGAGAAGTTGAAGCTAAGGAGAAGCATTAACAATACCTAATCAAGGTAATGGGGATCATTGTTGATTCTATCCAAGATCACTTGATCCCTTGGGTGTCATCTAAGAATACACCTAATCAAATGTATGATGCACTTTCCAGAATGTATGAAGTAAGGAACATCAACAAAAATATGAATTTGAGAGCTCAATTGAAGGGAACCAAGATGAGCAAAGGAGAATCTATTAAATATTACTTAAAAAGGGTCTCCTAGTTCAAAGAGAAGCTAATTTATATTGGAGATACCCTTGATGAGGATGAATTGGTTTTGACTGCTCTCAATGGCCTCACTAGACCTTGGGATTCATCCATCCAAAATCTATGTGCCATAAAATAAAGTATGAAGTTTTACATAGTATGGGAAGATTGCATACAAGAAGAAGCTAGAGTAGCCAATAGAGAATCTCTCCTCATAGAAGATGATCAGGCTCTAGCTACCCACACTAAAGGAAGAAAACAATAAAACTTCAAGAAGAGTAATCATAAGCCTTCAAAGAAGAAATTATAGAAGAAGAAGGATTACTCAAATTATCAATGCTACAATTATCATAAGATAGGGCATATTTCTAGAGAATGTCTATCAACAAAGAACAACAACAGAAAAAAAAAGGCATCATGCTCATCTAGCTAAAGATGAGGATGAAGAAATACCTCAAAAGAGAACTAGAGGTGAATATGTAGAAGAATATGTCTTATTCTCTGCACTCTCTAAGTCTGTAACACCTGGAAAAGATACATGACTCATTGATATTGGTGCCTCTAAGAAAATGACAAGAAAGAAGACAACTTTGTCAATACTTGAAGAGAAGAAACATCCATAGAAGGTATCATTGGTGTTGATGTAATTGTAACTTCGGAATGTATTTACTTGTATTTCTTATGTATTGTAACCCGATGTTTATTTCAGGATGTACTTGTGTCATGTCATGCCCCGATGTTCCTATCGAGAGGTTATATAATGTAAAAAAGTCATGTCAAGTCATTGTGGGTAACCCTCCTATTGATCAAGGGTTAAAGTCCCCGCAGTTCTAGGGCACTAGGGCTATTAGACTCACCTAATAAAGTCAACCCTATTTAGGTTTAGTCAAGTTAGGAATTAGCATAAATAGAGAGCTAGCCTCTCTATTTATCACACACTCACTTACACTTAGTTGTAGCACATAGCTGAGGAAGAAGAAGACACTGGGGCTAGGAAGAAAGAGGTTACTGCTGTCGGGAGATAATCTTACTGTTTTGGGGTTTTACTTTTGGTGTTGATTCTATCTCTGAGGAAGTTGCGGGGTTTTCTCCATTTATGGCTTCCCCAAGGAAAACAATTTTTTTCATTGTCTCTTGTGTTTGATTGTTGTGCTTGTTGTTCACTCAGTTAAATATCCTAATGTTATGCTAGCTTAATGTTAAAATCTAACATGGTATCAGAGCTAACCTGAGAAGAAGACACTGTGCAGTTGCGGGAACTAGGGCTTCCTACTTTGTGGATATCTCTCCATAGTTTTTCAGCAAAAGAAGGTTGGAATAACTCTCCTCCCTAGGGCGCATCATTTTGTCGAAGCAGAATCCAATTCTGAGGTTTTTCAATTTTGGACCCAACACTGCTGCCGAAAATTAGGGCTTTCCATAGAAGTGGAATTTTTTAGTGAGACTAGGTACATTAGAGGAATTTTGGGGTCTAAAATGGGCCTCCTAAGGAAAATAATAAAATAATAGTTGAAATAATAAAATAATATTGATTAATTTTGGAGGAAGAAAGAAAAAAACTACTTTTTGTGTTTGTATTTTCGACATATCTCCTTGTGTTTTTACTCAAATTTCGATCGGGAGAGCTCGTTCGATGCGGAATCAAATTTCGCATCCAACGAGCTCTCCCGATCGAAATTTGAGTAAAAACACAATGAGATATGTCGACAATACCAACAAAAAAATTAGTTTTTTTTAATGACAAATATGTCAATTCAACCATTATGGTTGACTTATTTTATTGAAATTCTATTGGTTCTTGAATTCCAACTCACAAAAACTTATTTTGGCATGTTTTCTTATAAGGCCCATTTTAGACCCCAAATTTCCTCTAATGATGTATTGATCTCCTCCTCAAAATCAAAGTTAGGGATCAATATCAAGGCATTTGGTTGGACAGAACTCCGAAAAAGCAAAACCCTAATCTGCTCGTGAACCAGCACTACAGAATTTCAGCTCCAAATCCAGATCCGACATCTTGACCTGGTAAGATCTAAATCTTTTGTATTTCCATTTGAGGTTCTTAGTTAAAATGTCTCATCATACCAATCTTGATGAAAAGCTTGAGGAAGCTGATAACTTCTGAGCCTGGAAGTATAGGATCTCCCTGGTCATAGAAGAAAATGAGTTGGACTCCTATATCAGTGAGGAGTTTATAGTTCTATAGGGAGATGAGGCTAAGGAATTACATAAGAAGAAGTTGGTTATGGCAAAGAGGTTCATTTCTGATTCAATCAAGCATCACCTCATACCACAGGTGTCCTCCCTAAAGACACCTAAATCTATGTTTGATGCCCTAAAAAATTGTTTGAAGGGAAGAACATAAACCAGAAGATGACTCTGAGAAACCAATTGAAGAATGTAAATATCCAGAATGCAGAGACTATTCAGTCTTACTTTACAAGGGTCTCTTAGATCAAGGAACAACTGAAAGCAGTAGATGAAGAAGTGGAAAATGTAGAGATTGTAATGACCACCTTGAATGGTCTCCCTAGATCATGGGACTCCTTCATTCAAGGAATTTGTGCCAGAAAGAAGTTATTCAAATTCAGCGGACTATGGGAAGAATTCTCTCAAGAAGAAGCTCGAGAAGAGAACATGGTAAGTGAATATCAAGCTCTCATAGTTCACTCCAAGAAAGGCAGAAGAAACTCTCATCACTCCAGAGTAAAGAAATTTTACCATAAAGATAACATTAGAAAGGACTTATCTAAATTAAGATGCTATACATGTGATGAAAGAGGACACTTTGCAAAAGACTGCATTAGAAACAAGATTAGCTCTCATAAGAAGGGAAACAAGAGAAGACATCATGCTCATGCTGTAAAGGATGATGAACCTTCCACCAAGAGAACCAGATATGAAAGTGAAGATTCTTCAAGTGATGAAGAATATGTTTTGATTTCCGCTCTCACGGGAAACATTACGCATGGAAGCAATGATTGGCTTATAGACAGTGGGGTTTCCAAGCATATGATAAGATTCAAGGAATCCTTTGTGAAACTATCAGAACATGAATCACCTCACAAAGTGAAGCTCGGAGATGACTACCAATATCCAATAAAAGGTAGTGGGGAATCCTACTATAAGCTAGACTTTGGAAAGTCTATGACAATGAAGGAAGTATTGTTTATACCAGGACTCAAGAAGAACCTCTTCTCCATATCCGCATTAGATGCGAAACGCATGAGGGTTGCATTTGTAGATGGCTAAGTTCTCATGTGGCCAAAAGGAAAGACCTTCGATGATGTAGTAGTAATTGGGGAACAAGAAGGAGGTCTATACAAATTAAAGGGCCATCCAGAAAAATCCTTGATCCATGACACAATAGAGCCAAATGAACTTTGGCATAGAAGGCTTGCACTTGTGCATTACAGAGCACTACCACTTGCAAGCAAAGTTGTTGAAGGTTTTCTAGAAATACAAGCAAAACATGATGGAGCGTGCAAAGGATGTGCGAAAGGAAAGAATACAAAGAAGACATTTCCAAGTAGCGAGAGCAAAGCAAAAGGAATCTTGGAAATCACCCACTCCGATGTAACTATGTTTCTTTCATTGATGAATTTTCTAGGAAGACATGAATTTACTTCATGAAGAACAAAGATGAAGTATTCAGTAAGTTCAAGGAATTCAAAGCATTAATCGAGAACAACACAGAAAAGAAGATCAAGACCTTTCGATCAGATAATGGTGGAGAATTCACATCAAATGAATTCAAAGAGTTATGCAAAGACTCAGGGATTAAGAAGGAGTTTCCCACCGCATATAATCCACAACAGAATGAGATTTCAGAAAGGAAGAATAGAACCATCATGGAAGTTGCAAGAACAATGCTTCATGATCAAGATCTTCCTATGCATCTATGGGCAGAAGCTACCAGAATAGCGGTGTATGTACATAACCGTACTCCACACAGATTACTTGAGAACAAGTTTGCTAAAGAAGTTTTCTATGGCAAGAAACCAGAAGTAAGCCATCTAAGAATATTCGGTTGTCCTGTGTACATACACATTCCAAAAGAGAAGAGAACAAAATTAGATCCTTCAGGAAAGAAGGGTATATTCATGGGATACTCTGAAAGCTCGAAGGCTTATAGAATATACTTCCCAGGATTCAAGAAGATTGACATCAGTATGTATCTGACATTTGATGAAGACACAACTTACAACAAATCCAGAAAGAAACCTACTGAAGAACCTGAAGAAGTAGAAGCACCCAGAATTCATGATACAACCATGAATGGAGAAAATAAAGAAGAAGATCAAGAGTTTGAAGAACCACAAATACCTATAGATCCACCTCAGGAGAAGAATCCTCACAAGAGGAAACATGCTTGGGTACAAGAAGCTATCCAAGGTGTATAAAGATATGGGGCTCTAGAAGAGAATTACAGAGAAAGAAAGAGGAGCAGATCCTGCTTCGGGTATGTAGCATTACTATGTGATGTCATCGATAAAGAACCTTCCAACTATGAAGAAACGACAGAACGAAAAGAATGGAAGGATGCTATGATCGAAGAGTATCAATTGATCATGAAGAACGATGTTTGGGATGTTCTCCCAAGACCAGCAAGGAAGTCAGTTGTCACTTCCAAATGGATCTACAAGATCGAGCATGCCGTAGATGATAGCATAGAAAAATATAAAGCAAGATTTATTGCTCGTAGTTTCTCCCAGAAAGAAGGAATAGACTATGAAGAAAATTTTGCACCTGTAGCTAGATACACTTCCATCAAATCAGTACTTTCTCTCGCTGCAGTGATGAAATGGAAGATACACTAGATGGATGTCAAGAATGATTTCTTGAATGGTGTATGTGGAGTAGCCACTCGGTTTTGAGACACATGACAGGGGAGTCTCATGTATGTAGACTGAACAAATCCTTGTACGGTTTGAAATAGGCACCCAAAACATGGTATGGTATAATTGACAGCTTTCTATCCAGTTTGGGCTTTGCCAAGAGTAAAGCAGATTCCAACCTTTACTACAAGGTTGAATATGGAAACCTAGTGATGCTCCTATTGTGTGTAGATGATATGTTTGTAACAGGTATGGATGGGGTTATTGTTGATACAAAGAGAAAGCTTGCTGTAGAGTTCGAAATGAAGGACTTAGGTATGATTCACTATTTTGTAGGCATGGAGGTGTGGCAGAATGCGGATGGAATCTCCCTAGGACAAGGAAAGTATGTAGTAGAGATCTTGAAGAGGTTTGGGATGATGGACTGCAAGGCCATGACCACACATATGGAATTGAAACTAAATCTATTGAGTAATGCTTCATCAGAACTGGTTGATGGTATGATGTATCGTCAGATAATTGGGTCCTTGATGTACCTAACGAACACGAGACCAGATATTTACTTTGCTATGAACACCTTGAGCCAGTTCTTGACAGATCCGAGAAATGTTCACTTGATTGTTGCAAAGAATATTCTGAGGTAGCTGAGGGGTATAGTTGATTATGGGCTCAAGTATGAGGCGAGTCTAAAGATTAACCTAGAGGGTTATGTTGATTTAGATTGGGCAGGAAGTGCCATCGATAGGAAGAGCACTTCAGGGTGTTGCTTTAGTATGGGATCAGGTATGATCTATTGGTTTAGTAGGAAGCAATCTTATGTAGCACTGAGAATAGCTAAAGCAGAGTATGTCACGGCTTGTTCTGCTAGTTGTGAGGCATTATGGCTTGGGAAGCTGTTTTCTGATTTATTTGATCTCCAGTTGGATGCTACTTGAATATATTGTGACAACCAGACTTGGGTGAAGTTGTCAAAGAACCCAGTGTTCCATGACAAGTCGAAGCATATCAAGATCAAGTATCACTATATCAGGGATATGGTGCAGAGGGGAGCAATGAAGCTCCAGTATGTTGTGATGGATGAATAGATAGCTGATGTGTTGACAAAGCCATTAGCCAGAGTGAAGTTTGAGTACTTCAGGGAGAATCTTGGTGTTCTCCAGATCAAGGTTCCTTCCAAGGGGAAGTGATGAGTCTGTGGGCCATTCTGACATGGTGAGAGGATTGGTTCCTTCCATGGTCAGATGTAAGGGATGAGCCATTCTGTCATGGTGAGAGGATTGGTTCCTTCCATGTCAGATCTGAGTGCTTAGCCATTCTGATATGACTATAGGATTGGTTCCTACATGATCAGAGATAAGGGCTATTGCCATTCTTGGAATGGAGGTGCCTTGTCAGTTACTAGGAATACTTGGTCTAGGACTGAGGGCCATTCTGATATGACTATAGGATGTGTTCCTACATGATCACATGTGAGCGCATGGCCATTCTAATGTGATTGAGGGATGCGTTCCCACTTGATCAGATATAAGGGTTGTTTCCATTCTCTTGGAGAATGGAAGCACCTGGTTAGTTACCAGGAACCCTCAACCTGGAGTTGAGAGCCTTTCCAGCATGGTTGCAGGATGTGTTCCTACATGGTTGGATGTAAGTGGAGAGCCTTTCCAGCATGGTTGTAGGATATGTTCCCGCATGGTTGGATGTAAGTGCATAGCCTTTCTAGCATGGTTGCAAGATGTGTTCCCGCATGGTTGGATGTAAGTGCATAGCCCTTCTAGCATGGTTGCAAGATGTGTTCCCACATGGCTAGATGTAAGTGCAGAGCCTTTTTATCATGGTTGTAGGATGTGTTCCCGCATGGCTAAATATAAGTGCTAATCATTTCTGATAGGGTTGTGGGATGTGTTCCCATGTGATCAGATGTGAGTGCTGGGCCTTTCTGATCTGATTATAGGATTGATTCCTACATGATCAAATGTGAGTGCTAGGTGTGCCTTTCTAACATGGTGTTGGACATGTTCCTCTCATGGTCATATGTAAGTGTTGGGCGGGCCATTCTAACTTGGTGTCAGATATAAGCGCTGAAGAAGACCTACATGGAGGCTAGGCCTACAACCAGCATGAAAAAGGGTTGGCTCTATAGAAATTCCTATGACAAGAAGAATCATGAGATAGCACCCATGATGATGGTTTAGTGATGATGATCCAGTAGTGATGATCCATATTGAGTGATGATCTAGATCCGTTGATGCTTTCTAGTGATGATCCAGATCGAGTGATGATCCAGATCCAGTGATGATGATCTAGATCGAGTAATGATCCAGATCCGATGATGAAGATGAATTGAAGTTGAATATGAAGATGACTTGAAGATGAATATGACAAGACTTGACGATANATAAATTGTGTCGAGAGAATACCTTCCTAGTTAAGAGGGAGTGTTGATGTAATTGTAACTTCGAAATGTATTCACTTGTATTTCTTATGTATTGTAACCTGATGTATATTCCAGGATGTACTTGTGTCATGTCATGCCCCGATGTTCCTATCAATAGGTTTTAAAATGTAAACAAGTCATTTCAAGTCATTGTGGGTAACCCTCCTATTAATCAAGGGTTAAAGTCCTCACAGTTCTAGGGCACTAGGGTTATTAGACTCACCTAGTGAAGTCAACCCTAGTTGGGTTTATTCAAGTCAGGAATTAGTATAAATAGAGAGCTAGCCTCTCCATTTATCACACACTCACTTACACTCAGTTGTAGCACATAGATGAGGAAGAAGAAGACACTGGGACTAGGAAGAAAGAGGTTACTACTGTCAGGAGATCATCTTACTATTTTGGGGTTTTACTTTTGGTGTTGATTCTATCTCTGAGGAAGTTTCGAGGTTTTCTCCATTTATGTTTTACCCAAGGAAAAACACTGTGTTCATTGTCTCTTGTGTTTGATCGATGTGCTTGTTGTTCTCTCAGTCAAAGATCCTAATGTTATGCTAGCTTAATGTTAAAATCTAACAATTGGGAGATGAGTATCAATATCGCATAAAAGGTATTGTTGAATCAAACTGCAAGCTTGACTTTGGGACCTCCATGAAAATGAAGGAAGTATTGTATGTACCAGGTTTGAAAAAGAACCTACTCTCCATCTCAGCTCTAGATAAGAAAGGGTATAGAGTTGATTTTATAGATGGACAAGTACTTATGTGGTCCAAAGGAAAGAAACTTGAATATGTTGTAGTCATTGCAGAAGAAGGAGGAGGATTGTACAAGCTCAAAGGACATCCAAAGGCATCCCTTTTCCATGAGACTACTAGCACAAGTGAACTATGGCATAGGAGACTTACTCAATTCAACTACAAAGCATTTCACTATGTAAACAAGGTGATAACATGGTTACCTGATCTGAAGATAGAATATGAGGGAACCCACAAGGGATGTGCACAAGGAAAGAACATCAAGAATCCCTTTCCGGAAAGTGACACAAATACTAAAGGTACATTGGAACTAATTCATTTTGATGTATGTGGTCCTATGCCCTCCATATCCTTCAGTGGATATGAGTACTGTGTCACATTTATTGATGATTATTCAAGAAAGACTTGGATATACTTCTTGAAGAATAAGAGTGAAGTGTTTGGGAAGTTCAAGGAATTCAAAGCCTTGATAGAGAACCAATCAGAAAAGAGAATCAAGAAACTGAGATAAGGTAATTGTTGTTATGGAGAGAAGCTTTCTATGGCTTGGGGTGTACCACAACAAATAGATTTGGCACTAGAAATCAATATTTCCCAATATGCAAGAGAAATCAAACATCTAACACTAAGGGATACCGAATCATACCTTGTTCTATATGGTTGAAGTAGATCCCCATTGAGATTTTCCAATCATGCTTGCATACCAAGTTTGTTCTCTACAAAAACAAACAAGACAAGCATGCTATTTAGTAATGTGTTAGACCTACTTTAGCATATATATTCAATAATGTATAACAATTAAATACATCCATGGATTCAATAGTCATATTCAAATGCACATAATTGGATAGGAAAATATATTTCTATTAATAAAATTAGATATTACAATAGTGACAACCTTTGTCGGCACGTCTACGAACCGAAGAGACCAAGTCCTCCACCTGGGCCTCCACCACTTCAATCCTCCATCTCTCGATAGCAAGCTCAAAACCAAAGGAAAGGTTGGGAAGAACACAAAGAGATCCAAAGGGAAAAACGGATGTAGACTCAAGTATAAGCAAACTAAGGCAACAATGGACAATAATTTCTTTGCTCTTCAATTTCCCCTCCTTCAATGTATCCAAGGAGTTTCTTATATAACACTCCAAAGAGGTAATGGAGGGTCGAATCTGAGTGTTTTCAAGGAATTTGGAAGGCCAAGAGTCAATTTATTTGGACTAATATGAGGAAAAATCCAAAATTATTTGGACTTATGCACACATCCTGATGTACACAGGTTTGAGTTCAAAAGTTGCATTTACACATGAGTATGGGTTTAAACTCAATGTACAACAATAAACAGGTGGTTTTTAGGGATGAACTTGGAACATCAAAGTATAATATAAGTTGATGGGGTCTAAAGAGTCTGTAGAGGGACATGGAAGGCCATAAATATGTGATTAACCATGTGTGGTAAAATCAGCTATAACATATGCCCCCTAATGTGTGAGGTTAGAGGGGTAACATGATGGATGAAATACATTATAAAATCCATCCCAGAATTGGAGTAATGAAGACCCAGGTGAAAGAACCAGCTATATATTAGTACAATACAATGATAAATCTCTGCATATGATGGAAAATACATATAGCAGTCCCAAATACATAAGAGTACAATGGCCATGAATAGGCATGATATACAAAATGTGACATGTGTGGCCATCACCATGTACAATATACAATAGATTAGAATCTACAAAGTGGATGAAGATATACAATGGATCAAGATCTCCATGGTGGATCAAGATATCTGATAAGCACTGGAATAAAATCATGAGAGCTGATATCTCATGAACACTGGCATGATCAAGGAGGAAGCATACATAGAATGCCACCAACATTGAAGGTCTTCTACACAAACTACTACAAGTACATGTTCTACAATGTGAATAGATGTGTCGAGGTCGAACATAGTATTCCATAATCTGATTACCGGTCATTGATGCATACCATTAAAAGACGTGAGATCACCCCCCCCCGATAAAGAAAATGGGAATCAAGGTACAGAGTGCAATATAACAAGTGTGAATAGATGTGTTGAGGTCGAACACTTGGAAGAATACATCAATCAAGGGACATTGATGTATTCCCAAAACTGTCGATGGAGAGAGAACCTACCACTGATGACTGACAGTCTCAAGTCACTCAAATGACTATAGACTCCAATTCCAGAATAAATGATCTAATGTCAATGGAATGGAATCCGCTGGAAGGAGGGCATTAAGGCATCCCCCATAAACCAGCATGAGGTAATGAGCAATGGTGTATAATGTGGAAGAACTCAACGAACAAGATGTGCATAAACTAATAACAGTACCGGGAGCGACCGACATGCAAATTCAAGATAAATGAGAAATCATCGACTCAGGCTTAAACTTCATTCAAACAAGAGCATAAGGAAAGTGGTAAATGAAGGTAGGCATCCTGGACTCGATATGCAAACTAGGTCATATTTCTGACATAGGAGGCATCAACAAAGGCTCCATAAGGATTGGAAGCATAACCAGTCGGTGGAGATAAAATCAGAGTAATGAGTACAGCTCCTAAAGTCAAACTAATAACCCAACCAACGAATATGATATACACTGCTCTGTTCGAAGGTGACATGACTCGACTACTGCCAAAGATAACATCTTTTACCGTCCAACTTTTTCTGTTTTTTTATTTTTTTGTACTTTTTCAGATATTTTTAAAAGCTTGAAAAATAATAAAAGTGCTTTATATTACAAATCTAGGAGGAGACGAGTGTCAGGATTAGGAAAGCTAGTTCCAAGCAGTGGAACATACCTATGCAAAATGCAAGGAAAAAATGTGCAGGATAATGACACTCAAGGGAAGGTATCCTCCCAGTAAAGGGGTGATCAAGCTACAAAGGATAAATATAAAAGGCTCTGATTGGCTAGAAATGAGACAAGATCAGGTAATATGGCTGATAACTCGAAGTCAGGGAGCTGGCATAAAGCTCAAGAAGGAAAGCAAAACTCATGAAAATGCAATTACAACTTGACATATACAAGGGAGTCCCTATGGGGAAAATACAGCATAAAGTTCAAGAGGAGTATGAATCTCTTGCTCAAGGACATGGCAGGACTAAAAAGGGACTCCCACAACCTAAAGGAGGCATCTCAGCATGGGTACCAAATGCAAAATAGGATCTAACTAGGGAACCCATGTATAGGAAAGCTCTACCATTCACACAATACCACTTCTAACTGCAGCATGAGGGTTCTGTAATATCAAAGAATGGGTTTGAACATAAGGTTAAAGTGAAATGGTCATAATGTAATGCATAATTCAAGCGGATATGTGCTCCTAACCTATATTCTGGTTCAAAATTATACGTGTCATTGGAATGAACATGTCAAAGCCTCAGAGAGAGTGTACAAAAAATGGACCCTACATGAAGACAATATTACTCCAAAACAACTGGAAATGGCTAGTAAGGATTCCAAAATACAGGATATAAGAAGGATTGATCATGACAACTGCATCCAAAGGAAACATTGTGGTGGACGATGGGACATAAAAAGGAATGTAGAGTGTAGACCCAGTGTTCACATATCCACTGCCACCCCCATGAGGGTGAACACTAGTGTTAAGAATGGACAAAGGGAGTGAAAATACTCTGCAAATGGATTAGAGGATGGAATATGACCAATCCCGAATCTATGACCAAGGCCACCGGTTGTGGTTCACCCAGCACAACATGAGGGCCCCACTAGGAACTGGAGCAGGTGATGGGATACTAGTAGTAATATCAGGCATGCCAAACATAAAAGGAATTGAACTCAAGAGAACATAAATATACTCAAGTAACCATGATCCCTAAAGAAAAATAATACACAAAGAGCACACCACTAAGAAAATCTACCGCAAAAATACAAGCAAACCAAGGGGAGGATATGTGAGCTCTCAAATGCAGTAGGTATGTCTCGCCTAGGAGAGGCTTGAAACTCCCATACACTATAATCATAGGTACGTAACCAATTATAGTGGCCCTTAGCTTCAACACATAAAGAGACTGTGTTTTTTGACCCCTACTTGGCCAGGAAACCTACAGAATAACCTATGGAATTACCTCTTGCAGTACCTAGGCAAGGCAACTAAGGCCACCCCAATATAATCAATGCTCATGTGGACAATCGTAGGCAAGATCGACCGTATGGGAAGGGTAGAAAATATTGAATCCTAAAAGTGCAACTGGTACCCCAGGGGTGCACCAATCAATGCCTCAAAGGCCCCTAGATATGAATATGATCCTGGAAATATCTCCAGCGCTTAAAAAAGTGACCAAGGGCTATCCCAATCACAATTGCTTATGCTGCCTCTTGCTCGACTCTTGATTAAGAGGAACTTCCTGAGAAACACTAATTATACTAAATATTTCTCTCTCTCTCTCTCTCTCTCTCTCTCTCTCTCTCTCTCCTGGACAGACACCTAATTGTTGTTGTTTAGTAGCCTTGGAGAAATGACTCACAATGAACTATTCCAAGACACTAACACCTAATATTGTTGGTGAACCCTATAAAATAAAAATGTGTAGTTCATTTTAATTAAGCGTTGATTTTAATGGCTGTGATTACTCAAAAGGAAATGGTTGTGCAACTAATGATATTATGACTCAGCAGTGAAATAAATATGCACGCATAACAAACCATGCCAAGTGAAAATCTGTCGAATGAAAAATGGGGTATGCCACTACATGAGATGCATAAAAAATCATTCCTTTCCAAATTCCAATGCAATCCTTCCTATATGAAATCCTAAACACAACTCTCATCCAAGCAATCCAATGCAAGTACATCCTTAAATCCATATGTGAGATGCAAGTAAGAATGCAACTATATAATTGTTTTGAAAATGCAATAAAATTCTCAATCTCTGTAGCAAGCATAAAACACAAGCCAAGCAAGACACTGAGACAAAAAGACTAATGCACTAATGGAGAAAAAAGGGGAGATAATTGACTAGAAATAGTTCAAATAAAAATCAATGAAAAAAGAGTCTTTGGTCACAAAAGAAGAAGTCAACAGACAACATCAATACCCAGGAAGATTCAAGTATAAGCAAACTGAGGAAATAATGGACTATAATTTATTTGCTCTTCAATTCCCCCTACTTTAATGTATCCAAGGGGTTCCTTATATAACGCACCAAATAGGTAATGGAGGGTCGAATCCGATCATTCTCAAGGCATTTGGAAGGCCAAGATTCAATTTATTCGGACTCATATGAGGAAAACTACAAAATTATTTGGACTTATGCATACATCCCGATGTACGTGGGTTTGAGGTCAAAAGTTGTGTGTACATGCGAGTATGGGTTTAAAATTCACGTACAACAATAAACAGGAGTTTTTTAGCCATGAAATTGGAAAATCAAAGTATAATAGAATTCCACAAGGTCTAAGGATTTTGCAGAGGGACAGAGAATGCCATAAATATGTGATCAGCCATGTGTGGTAAAATCAGCTATAATAATGGTGGAGAATACACTTCAAAGGAATTCAAAAAATTCCGTATAGAGGTAGGAATCAAGAGGGAACTAACCACTCCCTATAATACCCAACAAAATGGTGTTGTGGAAAGAAAGAATAGAACTATCATGGAAGCAGTCAAGACCATTATTCATGACCAAGACCTCCATATACACCTATGGGCTAAAGCTGCAAGAACAACTGTATATGTGAAAAATAGATTTTCTCATAGTGCTCTTGGATTCAAGACACCTGAAGAGTGTGGAAATTGAACCCAGGTGTTATAACAATTACACTCACAACAATTGGCAATTACACATGCAAATTACTCACAAAAGAGACTGAATATGGAGCTGAACACTAAACTATATTGAATAAGTGTATAATAGCCAACCCTGTGAAGTCATAGGCTGGCACAATAAATAATTACATGAGGTATTTGAATGCATGAATATTCCATTCGAATCTAGTAAAAAGCAAGCTTACTAAATCTAAGCAAATCCCCCATAGGTGCATAAAGCAGTTTCCAAAACTGTCTAGGAGCTCACGAATTGGAAAAATTAATTAGGCAAGCTAATAGTGGATGGAAGGAAAACTCATACATGATTTTCATAGGAGAAAAGAGTGGAGGATGTGGAGGAAAAAAAACAAGTTAACTTCACCTAGTCAAACTTTCCCAATTGCCTTAAAACACTAAAAAAGCAGGCAATAAAGTAGAAAAAGCAGACATGCGCTGGGGAGGCCAGGAATAAAGTAGATTTGACTCCAAGAGGTTTCCCAAGTGCTCCATGACTCAAAATTATCAAGTTTGACCACTATGGATGTGTAGATGACAACTTGCATAAGGTGGAATATGGAAACTAGGCAAATAAGACAAAAATGGATTAATTAATGTCTAAGGTAGCTAACTATGGGTTGATTATTCTAACAGCCCCCCTTAAGCCTGACTTATGAGTAATATATCAGAAAATTATAGGGCCTAGCAACAAGGCTTAGTCACCCTTTACATACTGCATGTCCATTTAACCAAGGAAAGAGGCAAAAACCCAGTGGGAAAATCCTCCCTTAAACATGGACTATAAAAAAAAATTTGGAAATATTGTCATCACTCATGCTTCACAGCATGATCAGCAAT
>LPNX010657237.1:175192-211447 GCA_001517045.1 Pseudotsuga menziesii | reverse complement strand
ACTGCAGTATGCGCACTTGCTCATTTCTCCTTTGTTCTTCTTCTTCTGGTAGTTCTTCTTGGAACCTTGAGGCTCCTCCGGAGACTTGTTCTTGTCTCTATTTTGATCAGGTGGATTTTTAGCTTTCTTTTTGATTTTTTAATCCACCCTCGAATCTCCAACAACCAGTGCTTGGTCTTTGGATGGTTTGATGGTGCCCATCATCACCAATTTATCTTGTTCTTGTGTGAGAGATTCCATGAAATCTGCAAGGCTAAGCATCTTCCAGGCTCAAGCTGTTAACTTTGTGGCATAGAAGGTCGAAACAAACACTGAATATTCAGGGCCAATCTTCAAGAGTATGGCCAAGACCAACTGAACATCCTTCTTTTCGATCCCACATTGTTTTAGCTGCAAAACAAGTGCTTTGAACTTGGAAAAATAGAGTTGCAAGGATTCAAAGCTATTGGGACTCAGGGAGATCAATTCATTTTCAATTTGATGTCCCCTTATCTCATTTGTCTTTCCAAAAAGATCAACAAGCTTCTCCCATACTTCATTCGGTGATGTCAATCCATCAAGATGGAAAAGGAGGTCTCTGGATATACTCAGACACAAGAGACCATAGGCCTCATCCCTCCTGTTGTGCCATTTTATCTTCTCTGTAGCTGCATTGGGCTCTGCTTCTGTTGCCATAGTCACTCTGTAGAGGCCTTTCACTCTCAACAGTATCTCCATCTCTGCTTTCCATTCAAAGAAGTTAAATGGAGTCAAGATGATCTTCTGAGATTGATCCATAGCTTAGAAATTGTCCCATCAGTTAGCAGAATGCTCCCAGTCAATGATGTCGAACCTGCAAAACAAATTGGAAGGAGAGAACAATCTACAAAGGCTTTGATACCATGTGGAAATTGAACCCAGGTGTTAGAACAATTACACTCACAACAATTGCCAATTACACATGCAAATTACTCACAAAATAGACTTAATATGGAGCTGAACACTGAACTGTATTGAATAAGTGTACAATAGCCAACCCTATGAAGTCATAGGCTGCCACAATAAATAATTACATGAGGGATTTGAATGCATGAATATTCCATTCGAATCTCGTCAAAAGCAGGTTTACTAAATCTAAGCAAATCCCCCATAGGTGCATAAAGCAGTTTCCAAAACTGTCTAGGAGCTCACGAATTTGAAAAATCAAATAGGTAAGATAATAGTGGATGGAAGGGAAACTCATACATGTTTTTCATAGGAGAAAAGAGTGGAGGATGTGGAGGACAAAAAACAAGTTAACTTCACCTAGTCAAACTTTCCCAATTGCCTTAAAACACTGAAAAAGCAGGCAATAAAGCAAAAAAAGCAGACATGCGCTAGGGAGGCCAGGAATAAAGCAGATTTGATTCCAGGAGGTTTCCCAAGTGCTCCATGAATCAAAATTAGCAAGTTTGACCACTATGGATGTGTAGATGACAACTTGCATAAGGTGGAATATGGAAACTAGGCAAATAAGACAAAAATGGATTAATTAATGTCTAATGTAGCTAACTATGGGTTGATTATTATAACAAAGAGATGTATACCAGAAACAAACCTGAAATAAACCATCTCAAGATATTTGGTTGTCTAGTATATGTACATATTCCAAAAGGGAAGAGAACAAAATTGGATCCTTCTTGTAAGAAGGCAATATTTGTAGGATACTGTGAAGTCTCCAAATCCTTCAAGATATACATTTCAGGATTCCATCATATCGATATTATTAGGGATCTAACATTCGATGAAGAGACAACTCTTAAGAATTCTAGAAGGTGTCAGCTTAAAGAAGGACATAAAGAAGATGTACCTCCGAGAAGGAGATAAGCTGATCCAACTTCTGAAATAGTAGCATCAGAAGATCATGACATGCTAGAGCCTCGGGATCCCCCTACTATGGATATCTCTCGAAAGAGAAAACCTGTTTGCATAAGACAAATCATACAAGAAGTAGAAATATATGGAGTACCAGCAGGATCAATAGGAACTAGCAAATGATCGAATCCATATGCCAGTTATTTAGCTTTGATGTGTGACCTTGTAGAGCAAGAACCCATGAGCTACGAGGAAGCTGCATAGAACAAAGAATGGGTTGAAGCAACGACACAATAATACTAGTCGAGCATGAAGAATGATGTTTGGGATATTGTTCCCAAACCAAAAAAAAATAGTGTGGTATCTTTGAAATGGATCTACAAGATAAAACATGTTGCGGATGGAAGTATTGAAAAGTACAAAGAAATATTTGTGGCTAGAGGATTCTCTCAGAAAGAGGGGATTGATTATGAAGAGATATTTGCCCCAATAGCAAGGTACACTTACATCAGAACTATCATGGCACTTGGTTTCATGATTAAATGGGACACAAATGGACATAAAGACTACCTTCCTTAATGGTGTGATTGAGGAAGAGTTTTACATCAAACAACCACAAGGATTTGAAGTCGAAGATAGAGCGACTCATGTATGCAAGTTGAAAAAGGATCTTTATGGACTAAAGCAAGCTCCTAGAGCTTGGTATGGAAGAATCGATAGCTTCTTAACAAGCATGGGATTTACCAAGAGTAAAGTTGATCATAATATTTATATGAAGATTATGGACGATGAACCAGTCATAATATTGTTGTATGTGGATGATATATTTCTAACTAGAAATGAGAAACATATCAAGGATTAAAAGAAGAAGCTAGCTAAATAATTCGAGATGAAATATCTTGGATTGATGTATTATTTCCTAGGGCTAGAAGTGTGGTAGAGTCCAAAAGGAATCTTTCTTAATCAGGGAAAGTATGCAGTAGAAATCATTTGATATATTGGATTGTAAAGCCATGGCCACACCCATGGACACCAACTTGAAGTTGTTGTCTAATGAGACATCTGAGCTAGTGGGAATGACTCACTACAGACATATTATTGGGTTATTAATGTATCTGACAAACACAAGGATAGATATATGCTTTGCTGTGAACACCCTTAGTCAGTATCTAGTTAAACCTAGACGGGTTCAGTTAATAGATGCAAAGCATGTGATGAGGTACCTAAAAGGTACGATTGATTTGGGACTGTACTATCGAAGAGATCATGACTACAATTTTTATAGGTATACAGATTCATATTGGGAAGGAAGTTCCACAAATAGAAAAAGCACCTCAGGTGTATGTTATTATCTATGTGTTGTGCACCTGCTCAACAGCCTTCTAAAATCATTTTTTCATCAAACAAAATCCTATTTTGTTTGATGAAATGTTTAAATTTTAAAAGGGATAAGCTACTGAAAGGAGGATTTTTCCTTAGCTACTGATTTATTGACATTCAACATTTTCGAAAAATCTTTGCAAGTTACATTGGATCAATGAAATAGCTACCTCTGAGTCACTGGTTTGTATGAATTTCGACTAGGAAGGTTGACACATCAGTGTTCATGGTCTTTATGCTTGATGTTGTATATCCTAGTTGCTCATGTCTTCTTAAATCGGTGTCGTGGATGTCATTGCTAGACACATTAATGAGATTGTGTTACCATGGTTTTCATGCAAAGGTGAGTTATGGTGATCAAAGGTTTAATCCTTGTTACTCCATTGAAGCTTAGATACATGTCTCGTATGCCATATCCTAAAGTTTGTAAACCATTATTCATATTGATATTAATTGGTGTATGATGGTATTCAAAGGTTCGGTTTCAAATTATATGGTTTATGATCCTTCGCCACCTTTGATGAATAGGCCAAATATATGATTGGGAACGTATGTATTATGGTTTCAACGATTGATTTGTAACACGAGTCACACTTATCACGAATTCAGAGTGTTATTATGACACTCGTACTCACCCTGTTCTCCACGTACTTAGTCCTTGTCGTGTCTGTCTACCAGTGGAGCACCTGTTATTACGTACACCTCGAGCTCTCTTGTCATTAATTCAGGGTAGACTGTGATAACATCAATATTTCAGGGTTTCAACCGTCATTTGTGTTTATCACTCCGAGTAGTGATGGCTCCAATCATGCTGAACCCGCAAGGGTTTCGCCTGCATTCACGTATGGCTTATCCTATGCATTATTTAGCACTGCTGAGTTTCTATTCCAAATGCTCACGACCTGGCCTTCTGTCTTTGGCTCAGTGGTGGCATGTATTCTGTGCATGGTTACGCATTTGTAAACAGTCAGCGATGACCCCTGTTGTGAGAGTCGAACCCTATGAATTAACCCTGTTGAATTCAAACCCTGGGCTGTTGCAAAAGGTTAAGGATGTTGGGTGGCTGTCGTTCTTCGAGAAGTTTTCTGATTCCAATCCAGAAGTCACGAGAGTGTTTGCTTTGTCCCTGGTAAATTACCAAGCCGAAGTTGGTGATTTGTGCTTTCGGGTGGATGAGAGGTCGATTGCAAGTGCAACGGGTTTGCCTCTGTCTGGGCAGCGGTGGTTTAAATATCAAAAAATGGAGATTACGGAATGGAGATCATTGCTAAAGAACCCGACTCAAGAAATTTCCTTTCGAACAGGAGTTGCAAGTAAGTATTTCCTCAAAGAATGGTGACCAGTGCTTGAGTTAATTCATAGATATTTAACCTGCGAAGGTCGGTTGTCATCGGCATGTGTATACCATCTTCGTTTAATGGCTGTCTTCATAGGGTTTCCTATTAATCTCCCTTACTATCTTCTGCACAGTTTGTTTAAAATGTCAAATGCCATAAAAATGGGACCGAAACATGTAAGCCACAGTCTGTTTCACCACGGGCTAGTCCGTATGTTGGTTGAGAATGAATTGGTAAAGTCAGGTCGCTCATGGGAGCAGTTTATAGAATCAAATGGTTTTTCAGGGTTTTGTCATTGTATGTTTGACAGTCCTGATGACTGTAGCAAACATAAAGATTCAGGTTCGGCTTCTCTGAGTAAACCTACATCAAACCCTAGTCTTAAGAGTGTGGAACCCTCTCAAGCACCTAGGGGTGATCCAATGAACACTCCTCATACATTTCCAGAGTCTAGGCGTGTAAAGAAAACCTCACCTCTGTCACCTGTCACTCCGCCAAATAATAGTGATAAAATTGGGAACTGTCGAGGAAAATTATCCAAATCCAAGCTGGCTAGAAGGCTAACCAGGAGTATGGCGAAAGCCAAGATGGCTAAAAACCCCGTGAATATTAAGCTCCCAGTCGAAACGGTTGTGATTGATGATGCGGAAATCACTGCTCCTTCACCTGTTAATGATGATGTGGTTCGTCATCGTGAGTCTGTTGTTGATCCTGCTGGTCAAAGTCACCCTGTGACTGTCGATGATATCTCTGAAAATCCTTCTCTTTCTGTAGAGGTTCAGCCTGGTGAGCCTGACATTGATGTTACCCTTGATCGTGATAGTCCTCCAGCAGTGGATAAGAAGGTTCAAGAAGTTTTAGGTGATTGCATGACTGATTCTGTGGTAAAAGAGAAGCCTGTTAAAACAACCTCGGCTGTTCCTCGTGGAATTGGGCAAACTATTCATCCTCTGTTCATTAGTTGCCTGTTAGACAAGGTTCGTCGAATGGAAGACAAGATGAACGAAATAATTGCGAGTCAAGATTTATTGAGAGCTGATAATGTGAAATTAAAGGCGAAAGTTGATATAAGTGATCAGCATCTGTTACGATTAAAGAACCATAAAAACAAATTGATAAGGAGGGTTCTTAAGTTGCAGGACGAGAACAAAAAGAGTGAGGAAAAGTTGCGTGAGCTCAATGCTCAGATCGCTCTCATGCAATTTAAGGCTCCATCTCCGAGTCAGTCCAGTGGAGTTAATATACAAGTTTTTAATGCCCCAGTCAATCTGTCATGTTCGGTGGCATGTTATTTGATATCAGGTTTGATGTTTTGATGATTGTGTTCAGGTATTTGATTATTTCGAAGTTGTTTGTTAATAATTTTATTTGTCTCTATTTTAATTATATGTTGATTATGTTTCTTTTGTTTCGTATCACAGATAGTATCATGAAGTTTGTTTTGCCCCCGATTTTGAGGATTTCGGTTACATGGATGATCCCGTTGTATCTGGAGACAAATCGATATTGGAAGGACTGTTTTACAGGTGCCGTTATTTTGCTAATGTCCTCGATCCCATGTGATGGATGGAATACTTGTGCGTATGCATAAAAACGACATGTTCCACTTGTCGTTTTTATGTGATATCTTTTAGGGATTGTAATGTTGGTTATTATTAGCTCTTAGTGGTATTTTGGGAAATTTACAATGTATTTAAGGGGCTGATAGCGAAATTGTTAGGGGGTCGATACTCTGGGGAAGCAAGAACAAAACTGCTGGTTCGTTCTATCTGTGTTTCTAGGCAGTTATCTGTCAGTAACTTTAGCGTTTGGACTGGTGATGTTTTACATACATTTACAGTTTTAAAACTTTATATGTGGTTTATAATATCTTTCAGTTTTGTTATTCACTCCCCTATATCATGAATGTTTGTTATAATTTCCTTGATGAATTGTGCAAATGTTACTTATCAGGTATCGGTTGTTCCTGTTTTTTACCGTGTTGGTATGCCATGTTTTGTAGTTAATAATCGGTATTATTGTTACATAATGTGTAACGATGCGTGTATGAATTTGTAATATTTGAATGTTTTCAAATATCAGCAAAGGTTTACATACAGTATCTTTATTCAACATCAGTCAATTACAGGTTAAATTAATTATTGCTCCTGATCAGGATAGGTATTAGATCAGAATTATATTTTATTTATTTTCTGCTTTTGTATTATCTGAAGAATCTTGTTAAGTCAGATCTTTTCATTAATTACACTCAGATTATCCTTTTTGTAATTATTGTACATGTGTATATAATTATAATATAACTTTGTAGGATACGAACTCTGTCTAGGTTTACGTTCTATCCATATATTTAAGGTTAATTGTTTTATTTTTAACAGTTTATGATTCTTGTAATATATAACTTGGATTGATCTTTTTAATTATAAGCATAGGGCTAACGCTGATTATCAGTAGCACTAATCATAACCATTAGTCTTCTAGGATCCCAGGCCAACAGAGCCTTTAAACCTGTCGGGAACGACTACCCCAAACAGCTTGGAGCCTGCTCTAAGGGTCCCGGACTGGGTCGTTTTCCCCCGTTGCGGGCTTAGTCGAATACGCTCGTCAACACTATGATCCGACATGATCTCATGGTTTAGTAAGAAACATTCCAGTGTTGCTCTTAGTGAATTATCTCGAGTGAAGTTCGAATAATTCCATTCAAAGCTTGGTGTAATTCGAAAGGAATTTCCTCACAAGGAGGAAAAGTGATGGGACTACAAATGATGAATAAATGGACCTTCTTCAAAAAGGAAGATCAGGTCAAATACATGAACCCTCCTCAGACAAAGGCGGAGTAGGTTGATAATATGAAAATTCCCAGGAAAGGGGGAGTAATGATGAGATTGACATTGATGATGGATGAAAATGATGATGATGGTCTGACATTTATTTTTGGATGATAGTATCCTCTCTTGAGGATGGTAGGAATAACACTATGTCCATGAGAGTGGTCCTTACTAGCTAAGGATGCCCCTACAGATCCTACTCTCGCATGGACTGTACCCACGTTCACTTGTGGATAATGATATCCTCTCTTGAGGATGGCAGGTATAAAACTCCATGCATGATAGTAGTCCTTACTAGTTAAGGATGACCTTGTAGATGTTACTCTTTCATTGAGAGTACTTATATTCAGTTATGGATACCATGGATTAAACACTCGCTCAAGAGTGGTCCTAACCTCCATGGTCTAGATTCTCTACGATCAGTCCTCACGGACGATGGAACTAACATTGTGTATGCAGTCGAGATCTTCCTTGCAGACTATACTCTTGTATGGAGAGTATGCCTACATTCATATGTAGATGCCATATAATAAAACTCGCTTGGGAGTGGTCCTAACCTTAGTGGTATGGATGCTCTATGATGAGTCCTCACGGATGTCGTAGTATAACACTCACCTAGGAGTGGTCCTAACCTATGTGGTATGGATGTTCTACAATAGGTCGACATTGTGTATGTGGTCGAGATATGCTTTGCAGACAATACTCTTGTTTGGAAGAGTATCCATACACACAAGTGTAGATACCATAGTATGACACTCACTTGGGAGTGGTCCTAACTTGTGTGGTATGGATGGTCTATGATGAGTCCTCATGGACGATAGGGCCAGAACTAGGTGTGGTCGAGATCTACATTTAGTTGTAGATGATTCAACTAGATGATTCAACTAATTGATTTCATGGATCATGTTGATGGAGGATTTCATCATCCTTGGAATCAAGTCCTAAAGTGATCGGGATTGATAATCCCACAAATCGATCATGTGTACTGTAGGTAGCATGGCAGAAAAGGATCAAGTAGAATGAAGTATAGCATAAAAGGGTTAATTAGATCGAAGTATAGCCACAAAGGATCGAAAGAATCGTATTACGGCTACAAAGGATTGAAAGGATTGAAGTACTGCTGCAAAAGAATTGAAAGGATCGAAGTGCTGCTGCAAAGGATTGAGCATTGGAGGAAATTTTAACTCAAAATGGGCCTCCTAAAAAAATTAATAAAATAATAGTTAAAATAATAAAATAATATTTATTAATTTTTGAGGAAGAAAAGAAAAAAACTACCTTTTTGTTTGTATTTTTGACATTTCTCCCCGTGTTTTTACTCAAATTTTGATGAGGAGAGCTCATTGGATGTAGAAATAAATTCTGCATCCAACGAGTACCCACTAAAGATACTTTTGACTTACCTCACTACCCAAAAAATTAGAAATATCTGAAAAAACGTGATGATGATGTCATCATCACATTTTTTTGGGGTGTTTCTTGTTTTTCAGGTATTGGGGTTCATCAAAAGTATGCCGAGTGGGTACTCGTTGGATGCGAAATTTATTTCCGCATTTAAAGAGCTCTCTCGATCGAAATTTGAGTAAAAACACAGGGAGATATGTCGAAAATACAAACAAAAATAGTAGTTTTTTTTATGATACCTATCCCCAAATTTATATTAAAAAAGTGTTTAAGACCTATACAGTATTTCAAATTTAAAGAAATTTCATTGGCACATGATGACATGGAATTTGAATTAGAGTTAAAAGGCCCATTTTGAGTTGAAATTTCCTCTAATGAAGATCGAAGTGTTGTTGCAAAGGATCGAGAAGATGGAAGTGTTGGTGTAAAGGATCGAGAAGATCGAAGTGCTACTGCAAAGGATCTAGAAGATTGAAGTGCTGCTACAAAGGATTGAAATATCTAAGCGTTGTTGCAAAAGGATCAAGTGATCATGTGATGCAGAAGATGAAGAGTAATTATTACTATAACTGATTGTGAAAACTTCTTGTGAAGTATATATGTATTACCTCGATGTACTGTTGTAATTATTGTCTCTCTATTCTCCTATAGTCTGTGATGATGTTGTCAGTAGAATAACCTTCTCGTTAAGGGGGAGTGTTGAAACATTATAACTTCAAAGGATATTCTAAATTTATTTTACTGATGTAACCCAAGACAGATGTTATTATTCCTCTGGAGGGGTGGTACCATTGTATTTGTTCATCATATATTCATGAGGTAAATCCTCCACTTGTGTCGGGTCTCTAGCACACTAATAAATAATATAATATATTGTTTTGAGTCTTTCGAGGAGAAGTCAACCCAAACAGTTTAGTGGGCCAACTTGGTTGGGGTAAAAGTTAGTTTACTCATTGTGTATTAATAGAGTATTTGTAGTTCTTTTTTGAACATGGACTCACTCAATTGAGTAGCACATAGGGGAGAGAGAGAGAGAGAGAGAGAACAAAAGGAGGAGAACAATTGTTTTTTGGGTTGAATTTTATACATATTATACAGAGGAAGTTGTTCTTAGTTTTCTTCCCCTTGAAGGTTTCCCAAGATAAATGCTATGTCTATGTTGTTATTGTGTTTCTATCAATGATTCTTGATATGCTGCTGTGATTTTGAATTGAATACTATTGAATCTAGTCTAGCATATGAAATCTTAACATTATTTACATATATTTCACATTAGTAAGAGAAGCTAGCCATATGCTCAAAATGAAAATTTATACATCATACATGCCTAGCCATTCACTAGTCGGGCCTTGGGTCTAATCTCTGCGCTAGGAATTTATACTAGAATATTTACACCATTTACATAACTTTGATTAAATACATTCCAAGTAAAAATTAGGGATATTACAATTTCATCTTTCGATATTTCCTCGTGCATATCTCTATTATCCTTCGATGACACCGGTCTTGTAAAATAGGAGGAAACTTTTATTTTCTCTCCAATATTTGCACCTTTGAGATCTTGATAGATTTTGTGAATATGTCTAATCCAAATCTTATAAAGCTTTCACATTCTCACCTTTCTTATCTTCCATTTCCTAGATACTAAATTAACATTCTACTTGAAATTATCAAATTGATTAAAATAGTCAATATTTTTATCCCCGAGCTCTAACTATGTAGCCCTTATCTTCAATATCAGTTCAAACTCCCTATTATTAAGTCATTTCTACTTTTAAATTATAAAATTCTTAAGTATTAACAACTCCTCCTAATTGAAGACAACATAAATCTTCCTACTAAAATGTCACCAATTTTGTAATCATGTTCCTTGAATGATTTATCTTTATTCATGTGTTTTCTATCTATACGTATGGAAACCTTCTCATTTATAGCCTTTAATGAATTGCAAAATTGTTCTTTGGTAGAGATCCGATCATTCATATTCTCACTTCTTTCATTCTATTTCAAAACCAATTGGAACTCTTCCTCTTGGAGCCAACTTGAGTTAGGGAGTTCCATGATTTTGATCATTCCCTTGAAAGCGAAGAAAAATTGGGCATTGTTCAAATAACCTACCCTTCTTTATCCCAAATATTTATCTTCCCACTTTCTAGAAGAGATTCATTGAGATTACAAATCTATCAAGTATTTTAGACACAACTTTCTTATAAACTGTATCATTCCATCAAGCAGGCTCAATAGAAATAGGTTGTAGATATACTAAACCATCCAATTGAATTTAATGTAAAAAGAAGTCTATCAGTCTATCCTCATTGGTAGTATCCTACTAAACCTCAAGTCTATTGATGTTAAATTTTATGCCTCCAATTATTAAACTACCCTCTATTACAACCTACATATTAACAATTATTTGCCAAATACCTTCTCATCTTCATTAGGTGCATTGACATTAATCGCAATGTATTGAAGGTAAAGTTTATGTATCCAACAATTATAACAATACCCTCTTTTACAACGTGCATCTTAATAATTATTTTCCAAAATCCCTTCTCATCTTCATTAGGTCCAATGATATTAAGCACTGTAAAAATCTAACTCAAGCTTTTATTATAGATTTTTGTGCAAAAAACTAAAATGATAACATGAGTCAATTGGATCCATGCTATTGTTCTAACTAGTAATAATACAACTTAAAAGAAAAACATAGTTTTAAAATAAAAAAAATCCAACCCTTGAGTACCTACCCTAGACAACCCCTCCACATAGTCCCCACAATATTAATATATTAAGATTTTCAACCTCTCATATTCTTGCAAGTGTAAATCCTTTGTCCTTTTGCTTAACTACCGAAACCATTACTTTTAATTAATATCATTTTTAAGTCTTTATGTTGACTACCGAAACCCTTACTCTTAATTAATCAAATTATTAAAAGACAAACCAATTTTGAGGTCTAGTATATATCATTGACTTGAATTTATGCTAATTTATTTGATTAAGAATGAACCAAAGTACCCTGTCCATTAATTAAGGGAGAACCAAACCCCCCCAACTATATAAATCCATAAAGAAAACGGAATGGACCAAATGTCCCTCGACCCAAAACCCCTCAATTTACTTTAATTATACAAATTTTTATCCTCATAAGTTTCTTAATTGAATGAGTCATAAGCACTAATAATTCGCATTTTTAATTTTTGAATTTTCTTCCATGTTAATCGCAAAATGCCAATTAAATGAATTAATAATTCCTCCTAGCGAGCAATTTTACCAACAGGATAAACTATTTAAACAACAAGCGTGCTCATCTTCTTGATCCTCCTCAACAACAACAACAACAAAATCATCTTTTTGATCCTCAAAAACAACACCAACATCATCAGCAAGATCATATTCTTGATCATATCTAATATTGTATTCTGAGCCTCGTCTTCTTGATCTGCCAACAGCAGCAAGTGCAACAATAGTAGTAGCTAGTGGAGATTATCGCCATTTTTCTAGGTCTTTCAAATGATTTAGGTTGACAGTGCGTGCTAAGAGTGTCTTACAAATCCCATCCCAACTCGAGAGCCATCTGCAGAAGCTGGGAGGCCAAGGCGAACAACCTCGGCTTTTATCGAGACAGAAAGAAACTTGGGACCACCCAACAATGTATATGTTTGTTTGAGTTTCGTTTGTCCAATGATGAAGAATTTGATGAAGAATATGCGGTTATTGTGTACGACCCTCTCCAAGGAACCTTGGAACCACTCCCTCCCTTTCCCCACTTTCCCAGTCTTCATCATCATGGAATTCCAATCGATTGTGCCTGCATTTTTGTTTATCTAGTGCAAGCCTAAACAACACCCATTTGAGGAGTTGAATCAATGCTTAAGTTTGGTACATGTCCTTACCTTACCAGAGCTGCAACAACCCTTTGAGATCAAGATAAATGCTTGGGGCTACACCGTTGGTGTGGTCCTCAATATGTATGGCCATCCCATGACATATCACACTGAGACACTTTTAGATACAGTTTGCAAGCACCCAACCTATGACAAGGAAATGCACTACATATTCCCATTGTGCTGCCAACATAAGCATTACATCCTTGGAAAAGAAAAAATCATCCACACTGATCACAAGCCCTTGCAGTTCATGCAAACCTAAGCAAATTTACACAATGAATTTTAGAATAGGTGGTACAATTACTTCCATGAATTCCAATTGAACATTAAATATAAGAAGGGAAACACCGTTCAATTCATCGATTTCCTCAATCGACCTCTAGTAGCATCTTTAACCACAATGCTCAAATAGTGTGTCCACAAGACCTCTATCTGTCCTCAACTATATGAGAGTGATTTTGAGTTCACTCCCATATATGAATCCTTATGTGCAGGTACACCAGTGGAGGATTTTCATCTTCAGGAAGGATTTCTATGCCACCTGAGCCATCTCTGTGTTCCTTTAAGAGAATGCGGATATTATTTGGGAAGCGAATTACACTCCGGTGGAAGGGAAATTTGGAACTGAGAAGATAGTGGTGGCATTGTAGGTGTACTTTTATTGGTGCAAACTTCGACAAGACATTGGCTGATATATCATATCCTGCACTGCCTATGCCATCGTGAAACCAACCATCAAAAAGTAAGGATTAATGTACACCCTCGTTCCCACTCTAATTCGGACATGGGAATCCATTTGTATGGATTACATGTCAGGACTACCTTCAATTGAGCATGATAATGACTGTGTGTTTGTGTTTGTGGATAGATTCTCTAAGATTACCATTCCTACAGCTTGCAAGAAGATCATCTCAACCAAATCCACTGCTAAGCTCTTCTTTGAGCATGTTTGGGTTCATTTTGAGTTTCCACAAACTATCATTTCAGATCGAGACATCAATTTCTTGAGAACTTTCTAGTCTATTCTATGCATTAGGGGAGTTTTGAGGTAAAAATTGGGTCTCAGAACAAAAATTGTACCATTAAAATTCATTTTATAAGAACCAATAGGATTCAAGATGATGATGTCAACTATAATGGTAAAATTTGTAAAACAAATGGAGGGAAAAAGAAAAAAATACTTTTTTCTTATCGTATTTTTGGAGTATCTTCTTAATGGATAACCCAAATTTCAAGTTTGGGGACTCATTGGATGTAGAATTTAATTATCCATCCAACCCATACTCACACTGCATACTTCTGAGGTACCCACGACACCAAAAATGAAAATTTCAATAAAAACATATTTTAATATTAAAATACATTTTTTTATTGAAATTTTCAATTTTGGATGCCTTGGGTACCTCAGAAGTATGCAATGTGGCTAATTAAATTTTGCATCCAATGACACCCCAAGCCTGAAATTTGGGTGACCCGATAAAGAGTTATGCAAAAAATACAATAAGAAAAAGTAGTTTTTCTTTTTCCCCTCCAACATTTAGAACTTTTATTTTAATATTATAACTATTATTTTATTATTTCCCTTATGAGACCCATTTTAGACCTCAAAACTCCCCTAATGGTTCATTTATGGATACCAATATCACCAAATCAACTGCCTTCCACCCCTAGATCGATGGACAAACAAAGGTAGTCAACCAAATGATTGTGCATATTCTAATAATGTACAATTATAAACATCCCCACACATGGGAAGAGAACCTTCCTTATGTTCAACATATCTATAATAGAGCTCTTCATAAATCTACTGGTCACAATCCTTTTCAAGTGTGCCTCGGTTTCCAACCATTGTCCCCAATTGATGTAGCTCTACCCATTGCATAGTCACAGGAGGAATATTCCCATGCTCACGGTAAGGCTGATAATGCCACCATATTTGTTGATTGAATCCAGAACATCCTCCAATAGATGCATGACATTTTGGAAAAGGACAATACTATGTAAACGCAGTGACATGACCAGCATTGGGTTCCACACAATTTCCAATTGTGGGATAAAATTTGGTTGCATTTGAAGAAATATAGGCTCATAGGAACCCATCGCAAGTGTTTTCCACTTTGATATGGTCAACATGCCATCCCCAAGGTAGTTGGTGACAATAAATTGAAATTAATCATTCCTTCATTCCTTGTCTTGCACCCAGTATTTAATGTGGAGCTCCTTCAACCATATTTTGCACCACTATTGGACACCTCGAGGGTGGCAGAACAATTTACACCTACGGATATTACTCCCCATTCCATGGAAAAAGAAAGCATTGATAAAATCATGGACACATAGGTTAAGGTAAATTGGTAGCAGAATATCCAACTATATCGAGTTTTCAAAGCAAAGAACAGTAGATAGAGTTTGGAAGAGTGATTTTGGTGCTCCTATGACCAAATATTTTTGATCTAGTGTGACAATAAGGGAAGACTATGATCCGATACCATAGCTTGATGAGAAGTCTTCAATGATAGAGAGGAGGAATACCTAATTATTTAAGAAAAACAACCTATTGATCCATCCTAGAACCGAGGCCACGATATAACCATGACCCTATGTACATCTCTAGAGATGGAGGTAAGGCCTAATATTTCATCGAAATGTTTTCAAGTAAATCAAAGTAGTAGTAATAGTTTGAGTAGCGTTACACCACACAGTAAAATTGCAAGTAGTGGTCCTGTAAATTCAAGTTAGTCATTACCCCCAAAGTATAGAATGGTGGGGGATGATGTGAGGTTACCTTTTTTACATGGAAATGGTTCAGAGGACCTAGAGAAATATTAATTCCTATGAAAAGCAAAGTGGACTATTAAGTAGGTCCAGGATCATGTTATTAAGAGATCCAGATGATCACGATTTTTAGGGGTCAATATATGGATTGGTATATGAAATTCTATGTTGTTTCAGTGAGAGATACACAAAAGGCATTAGATAATATTAAGGCCGGGTTAAAATATGAGTTTAAAAGGAAGAATTTTGAGTACTACAGACCTGAAGTATATCAAGAAGTTGTCAACTGAATTTGTGTGGCACTTTGAATAAAGGTTTAGTACTTTAATGGACAAGGTAAATTTTTGAAAATCAGATGTACAACACAAAGAATGGTTTATAGCTGCTTTATTATTGCACATCTAACTACCTTTGATGCAACAAAAGATTGTATCTAAATATTAAGCACTAGATATTTCCATGAATTTAGAGGCATCACTAATACAAGAAACTCATTCAAGGATGGTCTAGATCTAGTCGTATTTGAAAATTTAGCGCTACAAATTCTAGACATAAAGAAGGGAAAATAAGTCCTATAAGAATCTTGGTGTACGGATTTGGAACACAAGTACACCATAAAGACCAGTGCCTGTACTTTCAACAATATTTGGTCTTAGGAGCACTAAACTCACTGAACCATCAGAGTATGATTTTTCAAAGAAATGTTTGCATCCAAGCAAGGCACAACCAATAGAGACTGGAAGAGTGAGGAATATGTAACCTCACCTTTTTTCTGAATGATTCCATGCTTTTGGTGGCCCAAAAGCTTCTCAGTGGGAAGGTTTGATCCATGAGGATCTCTAAGATTAATCAAAATTAAAATCTTAAAATTTCAAATAGAAGCTTGTAGTTGCATAGAGATCAATAATAGATTTCTGGTAACATTTGTTTCATGCAAGAAAACCTTTGGATGAGAAAGTTAATGAGTTCTGCACTTTCAGAAAAACAAGTAAAAAATGGCAAAAAAGGGGAAACATGGCACACCCAGAGGGTGCCACGTGGAATTGATGGTTAGATGGAATGGTGACATGGTAAATTTTGAGAACCCCAAATGGAAGGTACATGGAATCTAGTTGGCATGTGTCCTCTAGGTGGTATCCATTTTGGCATCTAAGTGTCACAATCAAAGGTCACCATGTGGGATCCGACTTGCCAGAATATGGATTTGTTTACAAAAAAAATTGGCGGTCAAGGGGAATTGAACCACTAACCTATGCCTCCTCTAAATTTTCCACATTATCCACCTATCTAGGATTCTCATCGATGTTTCTTAACCTCTATGGTTGTTTCTTCTATTTAAACTTGATACATGTTCTAGTTTGAAAAAGGGGATGGTGTGAGCGATTAGACCTCAACCCCATGTGTAATGTTAAAACCATATATTATGCATGGATTGTGGAACTGACAACCAACATAGCCATAATCCAACAAAACTGTGAGCCAACACAAACATAAGATAACACGTATGTTATCGTTTCCAATTCAAAAGGGAGAAGTTTGAAGCCCGCTTGTTTGAACCCAGGACCTACGGTCCCCCAACACAACATTGTACAATTGGGGCACAATTGAGTCCTTTTGATAATGATTAAAACTATATTGTTTTATGTTTGTTTAGATTTGGAATCCCAAAAAGGGGTGTGTGGCCATTGTTTCAGGCGCCCAAAAAAGTATCAAACACCCATTTCAAAGCCACAAGGAATTGGAGTGGCCAAATTTTGCATAGTTCTTGAGGTGGTAATCAAGTATAGTAAGTACACTCCGTATGATATGTACAGACATAGAAGGATCTTTTCTCAAATTTCTTTCCATAAGAGGTATCAGGAAAAGGGGGTCAATTTTATACGCGTTATTCTCATAATTTCAAGAGTAACATAGTGGTGCGATTTGTTACTATTTTTGACTGGAAAAACTCAAAAGTATATCCATAACTCATGTATGTAAGCTTTTTGAAGACTTAATAATATCGGCATTCTCATTGGAAGTGGCCCGAAGACATAGCCTAGGAGGGGTGAACTCTCTTATCATTTGTTGTTTGCAATTTTATGGTTTGTATACTTATTTATGTGCTTATTTTTTTCAATTAACCATTTAAAATTGTCTGTTTAAAGTATTTTTAAGAGGTTAAGCATTCAATTTCTTTACATGCAATTAATGGTTAAAAAGATCCTTTAAAATTCAGATCCTGTTCCAACTTTTGACTTCCGATGTGTCGACGTTGGGAATTAAAAGTTGAGAGCATAATTTGTTATTCTTGCTTGTTGGTTCTAACTTTCGACGTGCATATGTTGGATATCAAAAGTCAGGAGTGTAAATTGTCATGCTCGTTCATTGGTTCTGATTTTCGACTTCCAAGATGTGGATGTTGAGAATAAGAAGTGAGGAGCATAAATGGTTATGTTTTCAATGTGGTATTGATTCCATACTTGTAAAGTGTCGATCATAGAAATCAGATGGTAGGATGGCCTTTGTTTTTTGGTTGTGTTTCCAGTGCTGATTTCTAAATATCAATTGTATGGACATCAAAAAAGTCAGAAAGGTAAGAAAAAGTCAACAAATGATAATTTAGACATCGAAAGAGGAATTTAACCATTGGGACTGATTAAGGGGTTAATTAAGAAAACAATTAATCTATATTAAGGGATTAATCTACCGTTCACATGCATTTAAGGATTACGGAATCAAATTTGGATTGATTGGTCAGAAAATGGAATCCAATCTCACTCAATGTTCTTATGATGTCCATTTTGATGAATGAAGGCATAATAAAATGGTATGAGAGGAAGGAAAATTTTAAGTTTGACTGATTCATGAGTCTCTCGTCACCTCAAAAGATACTTTAGGTGGACATGGATGCTACACAAAAGAAGGAAACTGGCCTATTTAAAGCATATAAAATAATTTGGATGAGTTATAAGGTTGACACTTGACAACACAATATTTAGTCTCCCTTATCTCCCCCTTTTCTCTTTCCTTGTGATAGAATCTTAGCCCCTGTAGTGCTCTTTACATAGCCATCTTGGTCTATTTTATTATTTTTGCAACATACTATTTACATATATTTCTAGTTAGCATGACAACCCATCCATACGGTCCAAATAAAAATTTATACATCATACATGCCTATCCATTCACTAGTCAGGCCTTGGCCCTGAACTCTGCGCTAGGAATATATACTAGCATATTTACACCATTTACATAATTTTTATTAAATATATTCCAAGTAAAAATTAGGGATATTACAATTTCATCTTTTGATATTTCCTCATGTATATCTCTAATATCCTTCAATGACACCGGTCTTGGAAAATAGGATGAAACTTTTATTATCTCTCCAATATTTACGCCTTCAAGGTCTTGATAGAATTTGTCAAGATGTCTAAACCAAATCTTATAATGTTTTGATACTCTCACCTTTCTTATCTTCCATCTCCTAGTTAGTATTAGCATTCTACTTAAAATTATCAAATTGATTAAAGTGGTCAATATTTTCATCCCTAAGCTCCAACTATGTATCCCTTACCTTCAATCTCCATTCAACCTCCTTATCATAAAGTCATTTCTACTTTTGAAATATCAATTTCTTAAGTATTAACAAATCATCCTCTTTGAAGACAGCATAATTATTCCTACTAAAATGTTAAAATGTCACCAATTGTGTACTCATGTTCCTTGAATGTTTAATCTTTATTCTTGTGTTTTCTCTCTATACATATGACAACCTTCTCATTTATAGCGTTTATGAGTTGTAAATTTGTTCTTTGGTAGAGATCCCATTATTCAGATTCTCACTTTTTTCTTCTATTTAAAAACCACTTGGAATTCTTCCTCTTGGAGCGAGCTAGGAACAAGGACAAGAGGAGGGATGGAGACGGGAAGGGCATAAGACCAGGCTCAATTGAGTGTTTGTCAAAGACCCTCTCTATTCCTTCCATCTAGATAAAATCTGAGATGGTGAAAGGCAATATTGAGTTATGGAAGGAGACAAACCTCACTAGGAAATTTGTGGGGGTTTGGCCCAAGGAGAGGGATCTGTTCGATGGATCAATATTGTATGGAACCCTAAGGGATATTATGATTTGCAGCTAGGATACAAGAGTTTCTTCAAACTCATATTTATTAATGAAGAAGACAGGGATAGGGTCTTGGAGGGAGGTCCTGTTGAAGCCTAGAAAATCGCAGATAACAATAGTAGGGATTCTCCCCAATAAACGTTCCCAATTAGCTCGTTATTGTTTGGTATGGGGAATCCGTCAGGTTTATGGTCTGGCTACCGTAGGTCAAGTAATGGTTAAAATGTTTTACTAGTTGCGGCCTGGTCCACCATTTAAGTGTATTTTTTAGTTTTTATATTTATGTATGATGTGCAAGTACCTAACTAAATGTAGACGATATAGATAACAAGGAGGGTCACAATGTGATGCGTAGGTTCTTACCTCTTGTCTTACCTCTCTCGCTTCTAAATCACAAACAAAGAAAACTAAGTTAGACTAACTAACCTATCCCTAGGGAGAAATACTATAATTAATGGTGAGCAATGTATTGCATAACATGCATTAAGAAAAACTACATATAGTTGTTAGCATTTCTGAATACATGAATATCAATAGAAAGATGAACAAAGAGATAGCTCATTGTTAATTAAAATATTCATTACTCAAATGCGATTGTGGAAATTTCATAGAAATAAACAGGAGCACATTCACAATGAAAGAATTCATAAGTTAGAACGATCTCACAGTTCATGGAAACAAGCTAAAACGGAAACAGTTCACATCCAACTAGCCCATGTCAAACATTTCAAACCCCACAGTGCTTTCTCCAGCCGAAAATATATCTCTTTATTATAAGATGAATTAGTTCTTTTTACAATAATGTTCCACCAAGATGGTCTGAAAAAAGGTCCTCTTCTACGTAAAACTTGTGTATATTTATACAAAAAGCCAAAAACTTTTGGGCTGCCCCTCGTTGCCTTTTGAGCTTCCCCAACCTTTCCTTTACAAAAAATTGTCCTTTAGTTTGTGAAAAAAATATGAATATAATATATTACATTATTTATCAACATTCCAAAACATTCAACTAAGAGGGCCCAACTTGCTCATTCATGAAATTTCTCCATACATTTGCCTCGGCTGCTATATTCTCAAAACCAAAAGGTTTGATAAATATGATAGTAATTTCATGCTAAGTATCCTGGGTTTTTATACCCATTATCCTAGCAGGAATCAAGCACAGCTGGTCTTCTAGCAAGTGAATACTCACAGCTACATGTGCTATTTCGGTCTTCAGTATCTTTTCATCTAACTCCTTGACTTGTTGGAGGGCATGTTCATCCTCGCTGCATCTTTCTTGTAATTGTTTCAAAAGCATTTTATGTTCTGGCAGTGCTTCCAATCTCTTCGCATCGGAGTATAATTGGTTAGGAGCACTCTCCTACAAAATTCAGTACATGCACTCTATGTTTTATTCACTATCTTCTTTAATTATTCTGTTGTGTTACTGGCAAACTCAATCAGCTCGTATTATTGCTTTATTGTCTCCTGATCTTTGACGAATATATCTGTGGGATATTCTTTGTTTGCTTCTACCCAAGTCATCCTTCCTCGCAGAGTTTCCAAAATATCCTGGGTTCTATCCAAAAAATATGAGGTTGTATTTACAATTTCTTCTAATATGATGTCTATTTGTTGGACTTTAAATCTTTCTTCTGCTATCTGCAGTTGTATTTGATGAATCTTCTTTCTAAGCATAAAAGCATGCTTCTTTAAAGGTTCAATATCAACCTTCTGCTCCATAGCTGACTTCAATGAAGCTATAAGTGAGTTCTTTTGTTCCTCCAAGGCTGCTATTTGAGTTTCATATAGCGTTTCCTTCTCTTCTGCGAAAGTCTTCTACATTTCCAGCTCAGGCACTTTACTTTCTAATCTTCTCTTTTCTTTAATCAGTTCTTCAACTGATAATTGAAGATGATTTTTCTTAGCCTCCAAACTCTGATATTTCAGCCAGCTGTAGTTTTCCCAACTCTGCTAAGGTAGCCTGAGAATTCCTCTCCATGTTTTCTATAGATACTACCAGGAAATTTTTATCTTCCTGCAAGGTTTGACATTCTGCCTCTGAAACTTTGATCTCACTGGTCATGTCCTCATACTTTCTCTTTAGATTCTAGCTTTCACCCCTTTCCTTCTTCAAAGCTTCTTTTAATCGGTTCACCTTTTTCTGAGACTGATCAAGGTTAGTCATGATCCTATCCACATTGTCTTTAGTGGCTAGGGTTAGAGCTACCCCATCCCTCTCTATTAATCGTGGATCCTTATCTGTACCATGAACTACTATTTTTTCAGTTACCATCCTTTCTGGTTTACCCCTACTGTCCACCTTATTTTCAGTTCTTTTGACAATTCTCTTTTTCTCTTTATCATAACATATAGTGTTAAAATTTGGTACCTCTTCCCCTTTAGTGGGAATGAAAGGAATTAAATCCACTCCAAAAATTGACCTTGAACCTTCTCCTACTATACTACTAGAAGGAACAACAGGCTCTAATGGGTTACTATTAGAGTGAGCCTGTTCTTGGTCCGTATGGTCTTGTCCTTCTAGTGTCTTTGTTCTTGACCTTTCAGGTGTCTTTTATGTTTGTTTTTATCTTTTTGGAAACATTCTAATCTGAACCCTTCACAGTTTGCCTTCCTTTTTCGGATTTCATCTTCTTCTTGTCTTTTCTTTTCTTCTTCAACCTTCTTAGCTGCCTCCTCACCTGCTTGCTTTTTTCTTCTTCTTTTGTTCTCAACCAGTTCTCTACTTCCTATACAAGTCTATTAGCCTCCTCCTCTCTCTTCTTGGATTCTTCTTCTTCTTTCCTTTTTAATTTATCCACAGCTTTTCCTTTACCACCCACAGTTGTTATTTTTTGCTTGAATCTTTTTCCTAGGGATGTCATGTTCTTAGCATTGTGAAAATTCTCGTCATCTTTGTCCCAAAAATCTGTGTATTCAAAATGAACTCTGAATTCCTTGCAATAATCATCTACTTTGTCCTCAAATTCATTTCTATGGAAGTTCATTTCACCGAAGTGAAAGTATCCCAATTCTTTGACAAATTCTACTGCAGTTTTCACTCTTGAAAATTTGTAACTTCCAACAAAAAAGGGCACCGCAGGATATATTTCCTTTTTCTATTCAAAAAGGAAATTCCCTACTCCATCAATATATAACTATCTAACAACTTCTTTATGGATTACATAATCAGTAACATATCTTGGGAGCAGAGAAGGGGCCCTTGAACCACCATACATTCTTACATATAAACCATCATCTGTTAGATAATAACTTCCATATTGTTGCATGACCTTGAAAGATTCTACTGACATGAAATTGCATTCTACCAAGAAAAACAATGTGTATAAAGGCATGATGAAATGCTCACAGATCTCCTTATAATAGCTGTAGTATTTGTGATCCCAAAATAACTTGTAAGCAACATATACTAGAGCTCGATCCTTATCCCAATGGCACTTTAATGCAGGGAAAGGCTGAGTGCACATAATGCAATCAGTCAAAATAGAGATCATGTAAAATTCATACTTCTTTTGGGATACTCCTCCCAATGCTGTGCTTATGCATGGTGACAGGCTGATGGATACTATGCTTTCCTAGTTAAAAATAGTCCCTTGTGTAGCAACATAATAAATAACAGGTATCCAACCCAAGTTAAAACTTTTCTCATTAGCTCTTCCAAAGATTCTGTTCAGCACTAAAGCAATGAAGCTATATGGAGTATGGAGAGTTGATGTCTCATTCTCTCTAGAAGGCCTTGTCCTAAAATTTCTGCCCTGGATCATCATTTTCTTCACTATCTCTACCAAGTCCAGACCTAACTCCTTTAACCAACCTTCATTTAGATAAGTCTGTGGTGATGGTAGATGATATGCCATGGACACAAAAGCAGGGATGTATGTGGAATAACCTTGCTTCTTGGTATTTGCTAGGATCATCCTTGTTACATCTGCCCTGGGCAAAATCTAACCTATCACTTCCAAACATGGAAAAATATCAGGCTTGGTAGCCACTTTCATCAAGGTTGAACTCTGAATATTTGAATATATGTGCATGTCTTCGAAACCAGCATCTAGAACATTCTGGCTTGACATAATCCTATACACTTCTCCCCACTTGTATTCTTGTTCAACCCCAGTAGTAGCTTTAGTGTCTTCATAAATGACTTCTACCTTTGTTATCACTTCTACTTCAGGTTCTTCTTCAGCCACTTGGGTGTTCTTCTTCTGTTTCCTTGGCATATTGCTGTACTAGAAATCAACTTGTAACATTCATGCAACATGGTTTCAGTCTAACTATCTCTAGCAACTGATATAGTGATAAACAAGAAAACATACAATTATTACCATTTCTTCAATATGCATAGTGGAATTCAAATTCAATACCACAACCTTCTGAATGAGAGATTTTAAATAACTTTTAAAATATTTATGCTCCCCAAACCTGCCTAAAAATCTACTCGTTCAAACCCTAAACTCTTCCAACTTCGTAAAACCTATATGGGCACCTCGACTAAGGCAAAACTCACCTTGTCATTTGCTTCAACAACACTTTAAAACCATAATCAATTGCGTGGCCCTGGGCCATCCCATGGGAAACTACTACTATAGGAGGCATAATTTTCTAACCCCAGGCTAAAAATGTAACAACCAAGAATAGGGTGGTGCAAACAGTGAAACACCTGTATGCACCATGCCCTAAACCCCTGCAAAACTACCACAGGTGCACTCATGGCATACAAACTAAAACTTCACCAACCAAAATGAAATGTTCACATCCAACAGGCTAGGCCCTTAGTAAAAGGATAAAAATCACCGCAAGAAAACCACACAATGAAAAAGAAAGCTAACCCCACCGTGGAAACCTAACCCTACCACCTCACAGTTAAACATTAACAAAACCAAGAAAACAAAAACCGTGAATAGATCCTACCTAGCAACAACGATACAGGCGACCTAGATGAGAACACCTTTTGTGGGTGTAGAGGAGGATGAATGGAAGCTTGAAAGCTACGTAATCAATAGGACAGACGGCTTCTATGATGACAATGACAAGTAACAAACCCAAAATGATGTTATCTAGACCTCGACCGAGAACGGAGAACACTAGCAGTGGGAAACCCTTTTAACCACTATCGGGAGACCAACTCCGAAGAAAAAAATGCAATGTCGGCTGCTTATCACTTTATTCACCCGGTTTCACTTGGGAAAGAAATTTCGGAAATCGAAGACACTAGTGTCATTGATATCAGAGGAAACAATACTAAGCTTCGGATCAACTCACAACTAACCCTCCGCAACTTCGGTTGGAAGATAGACTAACACTTCAGGTCGTTCCGGAAAATAAACCCGACCGCGATATTTCCCACTTAAACGGTTATCGAAAAAGGATAGCTGAAGGGACATTCAATCCATCAGATCCACTTGATACTAGGAAACTGGAACCTCGACGAACGAACTTTGAGAAGATAGCCCAACTTAATCCCGAGGCAATGACTTAGATCTCAAAAAAATCCCGACAAAACCCATTGGAAAGCTAGTGGACTGTTCCTCCACAACGTCAGAAGACTAGTCAACTAAGCATCCAATATTGGAAAGCTAGTTGACTGAGCATCTGATACAGACATGCAAGAAGACTAAGTTTTTTCAGAAAATTTCTAAGCCCATAGAAAACCTTGGCAAAAATAAAACATTCCTAGCCCAGTTTGAAGCTAAAACAATCAAGGGGGGACCCTAAAAGAAAGAAAAAAAATTGGGAATAGTTGCAGCTGTATCAGTGTATCCTCCTTGGTAGTATACTACAAAACCTCGTGTCTAGTGCAAGTGAATTTTATCTCTCCACCAATTATTAAACTAACCTCTATTACAACCTACATCTTAACAATCAAATTTTCAGATATTTCGAGTGATGCACGAGGACAGAGGGTTTCTGAGATAGCGTGTTCGGGCTCGGCTACATAGTTTTGAGCACATGAAGTGAGCCAAGGGGGATGCAAATACCCCAGTATTGGATCATGGATGGATTGGATCCACAAGGCCATGGGCCTAGGGTTGGGGAAGCTAGGAACGAGGACGAGAGGAGGGATGGAGACAAGAAGGGAAGAATACCTGGACCAGGAGAGTGTTTGTCGAAGACCCTCTCTATTCCTGTCATCCAAATAAAATCTGAGATGGTGAGAGGAAATATTGTGTTATGGAAGGAGACGGCCCTCACTAGGAAATTTGTGGGGGTCTAGCTCAAGGAGAGGGATATGTTCGATGGATAATATTGTATGGGATATGCCATTCATAATCATATTTATTAATGAAGAAGACAGGGATATGGTCTTGGAGCGAGGTCCATATTTCTAATTTTCTGCTGGGCTATACCTCTAGCCCTGGAAGGAGAGATTCAACCTGAAAACTTAATATATGACGGTTTCCCCGGTCTGGATCTGTCTATTCTCATTACCCAAAAAGTACTGGGATGTGGAAACCATGAAGGACATTCATAATACCCTAGGGGAATTTGTGAAGGTGGTTGAGTAAGCCAAAATCCAAAGATACACAGCTTTTTCCCACATCTGTGTTTACATGGACCTATCAAAAGAACTTCCATAGGAAATAAGCCTAAATTGGGAGGATGAGGAATGGACCCAACCCATCTATTATGAGAAACTTCCATTTCGATGCCAGCACTGTCATGAATATGGACACCTAGGGAGGGACTGCCCAAATGCATCCCAACAACTAGCCGACCTCAGTCAATGTCAAGGAGGTGAGGTCAATGGGGAATGGTTCACATAAGTCAAGAATAGGAGAAGAAGTAGAGCATGTAGTCCCTAAAATTCAAGGAAGGAGTCGATGACAAAAATACCCATCTCTAACAATCCCTTTGATGTTCTAGGAGAGGAGGAGGCTGAAGGGCGGATTCCTGAGGAAAAGGGTGAATAAGGACATCAAGCCAAAAAATCCAAGGAATTAGTTTGGGAAGGGGAACAAAAGACTCTGATTGAAGTAATCGAGGAGGACGAGATAGAGGAAATGGAGCCGAGGGAGTCGGCTCTAGATGCGATCGAGGAAGAATGTGGAAAGAAGGGACAAGTTTATGTCCCTCGAAGGAAATTAGAGCTTCTCCAAGAGTCCATTATCAGAATGTAAGCATACCAGAACTTGGGGATTGATCCATAACCACACAAAGGTAGCAAGAGGAAATCTTTGGGGAAGAAATGCGAAGGGGAAGGAAAACAAACAAGCAACGCATAGAAGAGGTAGCTGTAAAACTCATCAAGTCAGGTCAATACCCCACAATCAGGGTGAACTTCTCTAAAGTAAACAAGGCTTTCCAATGAAGATAATGTCGTGGAATATAAGGGGGTGCAATCATCCCAGAAAGTAGAAGAATATAGATAGGAATATCAAGCAAGAGAGATCAAATATCATTTTCCTTCAAGAAACAAAATGCACTACTGGAGGGATGGAAAAGGTTAGGGAGAAGATTTGGAAAGGTAGTCGGTTAATGGCAATATATGAAGTTGGAATGGCTGGTGGGATTGCGATCCTATGTAAACCAAGCATGGTGGATCTCACAGAATTCCAAGGTAATTAGTTCTTGCTAATGGAAAACTTTCAACTATTGGATACAGGAATTAAGGGCTAGTTGATGAACGTCTATGGGCCTAGTGCTTTCCCCAGAAACAGGATTTTCTGGATTTCTTAAGTTGGATTAAGGGCCTAACAAAGACAAGAAATTGGGTAATAGGAGGGGATTTTAGTATTATTTCCAATATTGGGGAGCATAAGGGAGGTAGATGGTTCTTGGACAAGTATCAGGTGGCCTTCTGTGATTTCCTAATCCACAGTCTTATAATTAATGTGGAGATGGGGAATGGGTGGCTCAAATGGAACAATAAGTGGGGGGGGCACCTTGTAGCCTCTCGTCTTGGAAGATTCATGGTTTCTGAAAATATTATGCATGGCACTAGGAAGATAATGGTCGATGTTTTCATCACAGCAGGATTGGATCACTGGCCCATTTGTCTCAATTGGGACTGGTCGATTGCAATCCTGAGCAAACCATTCTGATTTGAGCAATTCTGGCTTGAGCATAGGGACTTTAAGGATTCGGTTTCCTAGTGGTGGCAGGAACTGGTCCCCCATTTGGGTATTGTAATGTACTGCTTCCATAAAAAACTTAAAGGCCTTAACGCCAAAATCCACACATGGAATAAGGAGGAGTTTGGGAATATTTTTTAGGACAAAAGATGGTTGATAAGTGATATTGATCTTATCAATAAGAAGGGTATGGAAGATGGGTGGGATGAGGACATGAAGGTAAAAGAGAAAGACCTTTTATGCCAGATGGGGGCTAGGGAAAGGAAGGAAGGAATCTTATGGAAACAAAAATCAAGGATAAAGTGGCTACAAGAAGGGGAAAGGAACACTAAGTTCTTCCATAACTCAGTCCTCCAGAATAGGAACAGTTCATGAATCCAAAAAATCAAGAGAGTAGATGGAAGTCAGGTGGAGACTAGAAGGGAGATCGAGGAGGAGCTTACCCAACATTTTTCTGATATCCTCAATAAGGATGGAAGAAAAAGAGGGAGAGCCATAGCTAGAATTACTAGGCTAATCCCCAAGACCGTCTCCAGATAGAACAATGAAATGCTCATCAATCCAATTTCTATGCAGTAGGTAGAGGAAGTAGTTCATCAGATGGCATTGGGGAAGGCCTCAGGTCTAGACGGGCTCACCTCAAATTTCTTTCACCACTTTTGGGATGTGGTTAAGGTGGAGGTAGTAGAGATTGTCGAAGAATAGAGAAGCAGGGAGTCCTCAAATATTTCAATGCAACCTTTCTTACTATAATTACTAAAGAGGTAGGAGAAGATAGCCCGTACAAGTTTATACCAATATCCCTATGCAATTTTATTTACAAGATTATATCTAAACTGATCACAAATTGTCTAAAACCTCTCCTCCCCAACCTTATCAGTCCTTAACAATCAATTTTTGTGGAAGGGAGGCGATTCTGGATGGAGCCATCCTAGTCCATGAGGTGATTCATGCCCTGAAAAGAACCTGGAGGCCAGGCATGATGATCAAACTTGACATTGCAAAGGCCTATGACAAACTAAGTTTGCATTACATGGACAAGATGCTAGAGGCCTTTGGGATCGGTCCTGAATGGGTGGAGTGGGTCATCACCTTGGTAATAACCCCTTTCTTTAGTATTCTTCTTAACGGATCTCCAACTAAAGTGTTTCAACCCTCCCGAGGTATTGGATAAGGTGACCCCCTGTCTCTATTTCTCTTTATTTTGATGGCAGAAGGGCTGAGTCACCTTATTCAGATTCATGCAGGGAATCGGGAGTTACGGGGGCTCAAATTCCATGAGGGAATGGACTTCCAAACACACCAACAGTTTGTAGATGACAAAATTCTCATGGGGAACCCTTCAGTCCAAGAATTTTGAGTCTTCAAAAGGATCCTAAACCTCTTTTCTAAGGCCTCAAGTCTAGCAGTCAATGCTAATAAATCCCAGGTTTTTTTCATGAACACTGCTCCCATAGTCCAGAGGAACATTGTCCAGATTCTCGGTTTCTCCAAAGGGGTGTTGCCTTCAAAATACTTGGGAGTACCCCTTAGTATGTGGAACCTGAAGAAAGAATCGTGGAAGGAACTCCTGGACAGAATGAAACACACGCTTTCTAGCTGGGTCCTTTGACCTTTAAATCTCCCTAAAAAATTGGTTCTTGTGAAAGAAGTCCTACAGGCTATGCCAATTTATCTCTTCTTGGTCCTCTCCGCTCGAAAATCCATTCTACATGAAATTATAAGTTTGCATAGGAACTTCCTATGGGCTATAAGGGAGGCAAAGGCTAAATTCTCCCTTGTAAGCTGGGAAGGCATATGCCGACCAAAGGAGCAGGGGGGGTTGGGTCTCTGGGAACATGAGCTCATGGCTGAAATACAAAGAAGCAAAGTTTGGTGGAGGTGGTCCAATCACTTGAGTGAACCTTGGGATAGGCTATGGCACATAAAATATGCTAGATACTGACCCAAGAATCAACTATTTTGACTCAATGAGGACCAACTCGGCTCTCTGATATGGATGAAAGCAGTGAGTGGGAGGAGGATTCTGTGGGAACACTATTTCTGGGAGATAAGCAGAGGAGAGAGTGAAAAGTTCCAGGAGGATTACTGGAACCAGTTTCCCAAGATGGGATCGGATCCAAGATGGAGGAACATATGAGAAAGAGGAATTGAGGAAGGTATGGAAAAGGTGAACCATTACTGGGGAGATCAAGATCTGGATGGGAAGTGGTAGTGGAATTTTTAGGTAAGGTATGATTTAACCGATGACGAAGACCTGTAGTACTTCCAAGAGGAACTTAAAATGTGTTTCATCAGGGTCAAGGGTGGTCCAAACATCTTAAGATGGTGATACTCTAAGAGGGGATCATTCAGCATAAAGGAATCCTACAACATCAGGATAGGAAACCAAGAGGAGGAGGATGGGACACTAACCCATGGACACTAACCCATGGACAAAGGTGGCAATATTTACTTGGATGATTTCCAAAGGTAGAATCCTCACAAGAGAGAACATTCATTGGCAAGGGGTCTAGGGTCCTTCTCAATGTATCCTTTGTATTCAAGATGAGGAAAGCATGGGTCATCTTTTGGACAGCTGCCCCTTCGTTGCGACTATCTAGGACAAGGGGGCTCTTGGGTTTGTTTCCACCTTTCACACACCTGGGGGGAACATGGAAAAAATATTCAAGCCACACGGTGTGTCCTTTGGGGAAAGTATCGATTCAAGGCTGTCACCTTGTTCTTGACTCCTCCGTTTAGGCTCAACTCCTAACGAAGCCAAGGGGGGTAGAACCTATTAAGTTACTACGGAAAAATTGTTTAGTATGGTGATGTTAGACTGAATGAGTTACTTAGGAGTTTGAAATTCAACCATAAACAACCATAGATGACAAGATAAAAAATGAGTGCATGAAAGCACAATGATGAGACACAATATATATATATATATATATAGAAACAAAATGGCCAGTGCCTTAAAATGGAGTGATAAAATAATCAATGTACTTGCATGTGCTTTGAGTGAATGTTTTTTGATTTCCTCTTGGTACGTTTTAAGTTAATGTGAAATATGAGTTGATTAAAATTAGGTGAGGGGGGGACTCCAGATATACCTGAGAGTACTTGGAATATGTCCAAAACTAAACCTTCATGGCTACCCACAAGGAATATGTGGGCTGAATGGAGTCTTTGATATTATTGTTCATAATGCACCTAAAGGCGTAACAGAGATTGGCGCCTCGAGGTCACTTTTCAGGAGTTCTCGCTTCCTTTGGGTATTTTTCCACCGCTTACAGTTTGATCGAGCCGTTGAATTTTTGCCTGATGGTGGTTGATTGGGGAAGATGAAGACTAATTAAACTAGTCACTCATGTTGACTTTGATGCAACTTGACTAATCAGATGAACGGAATCCAAGTATAGAGCATACAAACTGGAGTCTTGTCAATTTTACTGAGTTTTAAAGGATGTGTTTTCTTAGAAAGAAAAACCCTCCAGGAACCTCTTTCGGTCCAAGTGGAACTCAATCGGGGAATCAAGGAGTGGGTTTATTTTAGAAAAATTACTTACATAAATTAATGATAAGAAGCAAGAAGAAACAAATCACAAGTTTTCTAATTATTCCTACCATGAATCTCTTTCCCCTTGCGGGTCAATCAGGAAGTCATGGGGTAAGTATTCAAGTTACTTTGATACCAAAATGTGGAATATATGATAAATTAATCAAATCATCTTGTTCTACATGAATGAAACTAATCTAAAATGAACAGAAATGAGAGAATGGGAAAAATAACAGAAAAGGCGCGAATCCACCCAGGGGTGATGGGGAATGGGCTCGAAAGAGCCTATTCGGAGAAATTTTTTATATTATATGCTGTTACAATATTATTAAAATTATTTGACTCCTCTTGGTCCTTATACAAGATAAAACCAAGATCTTACAACTTTCCCAAAATTAAAAATTAACAGTCAAAGGGGAGCCCCCTAGGGGGATTTAAACGATCCCAAAGCCACTTTTGAACAACAGATTCTATTCTTTCTGTTATTCCAGATAAAATACAGCAAGCATGTTAGAATAAATTATTCCCAAAATCACTTTGAAAGTACCTTTGGGTCAGCCTACTTTAAAACAAACAAAACTAAGTTAAAACTAGCTAAAACAGTGAAAAAGGAACCAAGGAAAGCAACCTTTCCTTGGGATCTTTGCTTGTTGTTTGGGAAGCCAATGAGATATGCATTGATTGCTGTATTTAAACATTTTAAAATAGGAACAGAAATCTAATGCATGCAACCTATGGATTTTCTTTAAATTTCCATGCAAAATGGACGATTTCCCTGAACTATATCTAGAATGCTTAATGAGACCTTTTAGAAATGGCATTATGAGCTTTGAAATAATAGATCTATGTAAGTTTTAATTTAATATTATAGATATAAATGATAACAAAACTTGTAACCAAAGTATCTAGGTAAGATTTGGATTTTTATAAGGAGGAAGAGAGAGAAAGAGTGCTCGAAGCCTTGAAGATCAATCGTCGAGCTTTCCGGTGGAATGTCGAGGGACTATGCCTTTGAGAAAGTTTTGGAGAAAATGAGGAAGGAAGCTAGATCAGCACCCTCTCCAAGATAGGAACCTGCAACTGAATCCAAAGACTTTCCAAAATGCTTGTGAGATCTGGTTAATACATAAACAGATATTTCTAAATAGCATGCATATAAACTTATAAAACATGTTGAATCTAGATCTATAAACATGCATCAAAAGGAAAGAGATGGCCAATGAAATTATTAACAAAATCATTTCCTCTCAAGATCATAATAAACTTATTATCAATATTTTGCAATGAATCCACAAACAGTCAGCAAATTATGAACATAGATACAGGTTACCTCACTAAAACATGGAAATGCTCATCCACACACACAATAACATGACATCGTCTTGCTTCCAAAGCTTCTTTATTTCAACAATCAAAACATTACAAAAGTATTACAATAGTAATCCCTTCAATCTGACTCTAACTAGCTTGGAATAGGTAATATGTGCTTTATTTATAGCAAAAATAGGAGATCTAGCCCAGGGGGCACAAATCCCAAGGAGAGAGAGACTGTAGTTGCATGTGTAGTGAATCTGGGCCTGATCTATGTCTAACTGAGCTTGATTTGAGTCTCACTAAGTGAAATTATCAATTAGAGAGCTTATTTGTTTGACACCTCAACTTGTCGACTGAAGCATCCACCAAAATTCAATCAGATGGGCCCACACATGTGGAGGAGAGAGGTAGGGCACAATTCCCAAGATAGCATGCATAAATGTACTCTCTGTTTAGCCCATATTACCTCCTTCTATCAAGGGATGGTCATATCCAGTCAATCCCAAGCTGATGAGACTGATTTCAGTCAAATCAGAGCAAATCCCAATGATTTAGGATTTGGGGTTTTCTCGATTATTTAATTAATTCATCAATTAAATAATCAATATTTGATTTTTAGGGATTTTTTATCTGAGTGATTGACGAATCACTCAAAACTTAGAAAAGTGGGTCTATGGGTTTACATGGTGCTCTAAGCTTGAAAATGAGCACCCCCATGACTAAAACTGATTTCCGAGCCCACTTTTATTACAAAACCAAATTTTCCAATTAGACTATTAAAAAATAGCCTAAGTTTTGTGGAAAAATTAAAATTAAAAAGACTTAAAAAATTAAAAAAAATAAAAACCTAGGGGGACTTAGACATGTTCATATGACTCGACCATGATGCCTAGCATGTTTATATATTGAAACATAGACTCTAATAACCTCAATAGGCCTAAATGCCAAGTCGGCCACCCCAAATTTGGAGGTATTGAGTGAAAAACTCAGAAATTATGAGTCGTTTATTCAACAACCAATAATAACCAAGGGAAAAAACACCCTGGGATGATCGGATTGACAAATAAAGTCTAAGAGACCGAGTCTTTTACAGACACTATCATGCTAGAAAATTTTATTACAACTCCGCTATGGTTTATGAACATGTGATATAGTACAACAAGCACTTCCTAGAAGCACTTTTGAAGGTCTTCTGAAGTCCGAAAAAATCATCATTGTCCAGTTCACCAGGCTCACTTGATAAAAAACCACTAAGTACAACTTAGGTGGTAACATCTGGCTGCAACTACAGGACGTGTGCTCGATCTGTTCATAGGGCAAGGAGAGCATACGATAACACCACAATCTTTGATTTATGCACCCTATAAAAACATCTCATCTTGACAAAAAAAACCTCAGTAGCACAAGATTTATATAAAAACCAAATGAACCATTAAGCTGATTTATTTAAACAAAATAAATGTAACTAACTAATGAAAAAAAAATTTACTATAGCTAAGTGGAAAACAGAAATGGAGAAAGTAAATGCTTTCTTTTAGGAGCTTATTTTCCTACTCTAAGCGTGATATAAAAAGGTTAGGTGTAGTAAAAAATCCAATGTAACCACCTAATCATTTTATTAACATAAAAATTATGGTTACCAGCCAAAGTAAGGATATTTTATTTAGAAAATGAAAACCTGCGTGATGATCTGGAATGGGTGGGCTAGATGGGAAATCATAGGCATGAATAAAGTCATTAAAGTTCTTCCCAAACTGGTATGTGCTTGCGCAAGCTGCTTCTATCCAAGACTGGATATGACTGATATACCAATCTGCAGGATGAGGCAGACTGACTAAATCATCATATTGATCATCAGGTCTTATCAAATGATAACTCATTGCATAAGCCCCAAGCTACTCCAAATCATAAGGAACCTCTACATGTGAAGAAGATGGCTGAGACTGATATTCCACTGACTACATCACATTTGACTTTTCACAACACTACTTCTCAATGTCTTCAAATTACTGATACCTTTGTGTGTGTCTCCATGATATGACTCTGAATGATCATGTGAAAATTTTGAATGCTCCTCTTCCATACTAATATTTTCCTAGGTATCCAAATCCATGCTCCCCTCTACAGATGTATCGTAGATTGGACTTCCACAAATTTTTGAATAGACACTCCCCTTGCTGGACATATCATGAATGGGGTTCTCAATAAGATTTTCACAAGTTGGATTATCTATGAAATTTCAGTAGTTATCACTCCCATCTATGTCGGATATGAGAGAGTCTTCCTTGCTGGTATCACTTCCTAAGATATAACTACCCTCCTCCTGCTCATAATAATCATCCTTCAAAGTTTTGGTTTCAAACATATTACAAGAAGGAAAACTTTCCAAAACTTCATCCCTAAGTGATGAACATAGAGGAGTGTCATCACACACATTATAAATTTCTTCGTAAGTGTCAATCTCTATAATGGTTTCCTCATGAGGGCTTTCTGGACAAATATTAGCATTGCAATAATCTTGAGAAAATCTCAAATCTTCAATGTTTTAAGTTATGGTGACATGAGGAGAGTCTTCAACAATGTGTTCAATCATGGGTTCGTTGTGAAGCTCTTCAACATGATTGTCATGGATGTTCCCATCTTTAGAATCTTGCTATGTATTGAGAGATACCTCATATTCTTTAATAAGCTAATTAATTGCTTCATTTCTTAAATAACTACTAGGATGTTCTTTGATGGGAGTATCATGGATCTCCTCTTCATTTAAATGTTCAAGAAGTGATTCCAAGTCTTCAATACTCTGTATCATGGCAAAAGGTCCATCATATGTTTCCATGTGATACTCTATCCCAGATAGGTAGAAGGTAAAGATCTTTTCAAGAAACTTTTTCAAACCATTCATACTACCCCTACCATCATGCCATTGTTTTAAAAACATCCAAAGGAAGGTTGGGAATGAGGTTATACATTTATTAGGAAGTCCCTGATAGAACCAACATAAGGCCTCACCCTGAAAAGTACTAGCAAACATTTCCATCAAATTGTCTTCATAAAGCACATTCGAGTCAGCCTTAAACTGAAGGAAATTTTTGACATGCCAGATGACTGAGTCGCCAAAATTTCCATGAAAGACTGGAAGCCATTTATATACATCACCCACATTATGACCAAAGTTAGGAAAACTCGAGATGTTTGAGAAATTGATTGGCTGAAAAAGTCCGGCTATCTAGGCACCACACTGCTCCCTTACTTCATCCATATAAAAAATTAATAGTATGCATTTGATATAACCATTAAACCTTGTACTAAGTAGGTCGAGCTATTAACTGATGAGCTTTAAAGGTTTTAATATATCGCATGGGCTCATCTAGACACAACAAAACTTCACAAGTTTATGAGATAACAGGGTTTTATCCCTTCAATGGAGTTGCCATGTGAGAATTAAAATATACATTTAAGAACTCTCGCAAAAATTATTGTTTTCTTTGTAAAAATACAAACTGAAAAAAGTCAGTGGAGTCGCCAGATGAAAATTAAAGATCTACTCTAAGCATTCATCAAGCAAAAAAAAGGAAGAAAACAAAAGTCATACTACGGGAATAAAAAGATTTATCCCCGGCAATGGCGCCAAAAAGTGTTGCCGCCTTTCACACACCTGGGGGGAACGTGGTAGAAATATTCAATCCACTCGGTGTGTCCTTGGGGGAAAGTCTCAAGTCAAGCTTGTCACCTTGTTCTTGACTCCTCCGTTTAGGCTCAACTCCTAACAAGGCCA
>LPNX010657237.1:60210-174981 GCA_001517045.1 Pseudotsuga menziesii | reverse complement strand
ATATATATATATATATATATATATATATATATATATATAGAGAGAGAGAGAGAGAGAGAGAGAGAGAGAGAGAGAGAGAAGGAAAATAGCCAATGGATTAAAATAGAGTCATAAAATAATCAATGGACCTGCATGTGCTTGGAGTGAATGTTTTCCAATTGCCTCTTGGTATGTTTTAACCTAATGTGAAATATGAGTTGATTAAAATTAGGAGAGGGGGGGACACCAGATATACCCGAGAGTACTTGGAGTTTGTCCAACAATAAACCTTCACAGCTACCCGTAAGGAATATGTGGGCTGAATTGAGTCTTTGATACTATTGTTCATAATGCACATGAAGGTGTAACAGAGATCGGCCCCTCGAGGTCACTTTTCAGAAGTTCCCGCTTCCTTTGGGTATTTTGTCATCGCTTATGGTTTGATCGAGGCATTGGATTTTCGCTTGATGGTGGTTGATTGTGGAAGGTGAAGACTAATTAAACTAGTCACTCATGTTTCTTTTGATGCAGCTTGACTGATCGGATGAACCACATCCAAGTACAGAGCATACACATCGGAGTCCTATCAATTTTAGTGAGTTTTAAAGGATGTGTTTTCTTAGAAAGAAAAACCCTCTACGAACCTCTTTCGGTCCAAGTGGACCTCAATTGACAAATCAAGGAGGGGGTTTATTTTAGATCAATTACTTATAGAAAGTAATGAAAAGCAAAAACCAGAAACAAATCACAATTTTTCTAATTATTCCTACCACACATCTCTTTCCCCTTGCGGGTCAATCGGGAAGTCGTTGGGTAAGTATTCAAGTTAATTTGATACTTAAATGTGGAATATATGTTAAATTAATCAAATCATGTTGTTATGAATGAATGAAACTAATCTGAAGCGAACAGAAATGAGACAATGCAAAAAATAACAAAAAAGGCACGAATCCCCCCAGGGGAGATGGGGAATGGGCTCGAAAGAGCCTATTCAGAGAAAAAATTTATTATATGCTGTTACAATATCAGTAAAATGATCTGAATCCTTTTGGTTCTTATATAAGATGAAACCAAGATCTTACAACTTTCCTAAATTTTAAAATTTACAGTCAAAGGGGAGCCCCCTGGGGGGATTTGAACGATCCCAAAGCCACTTTTGAACAACAGCTTCTCTTCTTTATGTTATGCCTAATAAAATACATCGAGCATGTTAGAATGAAATATTCCCAAAATAACTTTGAAAGTACCTTTGGGTCAGCCTACTTTAAAACAAACAAAACTAAGTTAAAACTAGCTAAAACGGTGAAAAATGAGCCAAGGAAAGCAAGCTTTCCTTGGGATCTTGGATTTCTGTTTGGTAAGCCAATGAGATATGCACTTATTTATGGATATAAACTTTTTAAAATAGAAACAAGAATATAACGCATGCAACCTATGGATTTTCTTTAAATTTCCATGCAATACAGACAATTTCCTTGAACTAGATCTAGAATGCTTAATGAGACCTTTTAGAAATGAGATCTAGAATATGGGATTTGAAATAATAGATTTATGTAAGTTTTAATTTAATATGACAGATCTAAATGACAACAAATCTTGTAACCAAAGTAACCAGGTAATATTTGGATTTTTATGAGGAAGAGAGAGAAAGAGTGCTGGAAGCCTTGAAGATCAACCATGGAGCTTTCCAATGGAATGTCGAGGGACTATGCCTTTGAGAAAGATTTGGAAAAGGCGAGGAAGCAATCTAGATCAGCACCCTCTCCAAGCTAGGAACTTGCAACTGAATCCAAAGACTTGCCAAAATGCCTATGAGATCCGATTGATACATAAACAGAGATTTCAGAATAGCATGCATATAAACTTATAAAACATTTTGAATCTAGATCTCTAAACATGCATCAAAAGGAAAGAGATGGCCAATAAACTTATTAACAAACTCCTTTCCTATCAAGATCATAATAAACTTATTATCAATATTTTGCAATGAATCCACAAACAGTCATCAAATTATGAACATAGATATAGGTTACCTCAATAAAACATGGCAATGCTCATCCACACACACAAAAACATGACACCGTCTTGCCTCCAAAGCTTATTTATTTCAACAATCAAAAGATTACAACAGTATTACAAGAGCAAGCCCTTCAATCCAACTCTATCTAGCTTGGAAGAGGTAATATGTTCTTTATCTATAGAAAAATAGGAGATTTAGCCTAGGTGGGCACAAATCCCAAGGAGAGAGAGATTGCAACTGCATGTGGAGTGAATCTGGGCCTAATTTATGTCTAACTGAGCCTGATCTGAGTCTCACTGAGTGCAATTATAAATCGAAGAGCTGATCTGTTTGACACCTCAACCTGCTGACTGAAGCATCCACCAAAACTCAGCTAGATGGGCCCACACGTGTGGAGGAGAGAAGTAGGGCACAATTTCCAAGATTGCATGCATAAATGCACTCTCTGTTAAGCCAAGATCACCTCCTTCTATCAAGGGATGGTCAGATTCTGTCAATCCCAACCTAATGAGACCGATTTCAATCAAATCGGAGCAAATCCCAATGATTTAGGATTTGGGGTTTTCTCCATTATTTAATTAATTCATCAATTAAATAATCAATATTTGATTTTTAGGGATTTTTTACTTGAGTGATGGACAAATCACTCAAAACTTAGAAAAAGTGGGTCTATGGGTTTACATGGTGCTCTAAGCTTGAAAATGAGCACCCCCATGACTGAAACTGATTTTCGAGCCCACTTTTATTACAAAACCAATTTTTCCAATTAGACTATTAAAAAATAGCCTAAGTTTTGTGGAAAAATAAAAATTAAAAAAACTTTAAAAATTAAAAAAAATAAAAATCTACAGGGACTTAGACATGTTCATATGACTTGACCATGATTCCTAGCATGTTTATACAATGACACATAGAGTCTAATAACGTCAATAGGACTAAATTCCAGGCCGACCACCCCAAATTCGGAGGTATTGAGTGAAAAACTTAGAAATTATCATTTGTTTATTCAACAACCAATAATAACCAAGGGAAAAAACACCATGCGCTGATCGGATTGACAAATAAAGTCTAAGAGACCGAGTCTTTTACAAACACTATCATGCTAGAACATTTTATTACAACTCCCCTATGGGGTATGAACATGTGATATAGTACAACCAACACTTCCCAGAAGCATTTCTGAAGGTCTTCTGAAGTCTGAACAAATCATCATTGTCCCGTTCACCAGGCTCACTTGATAAAAAACCACTAAGTACAACTTAGGTAGTAACAGGGTTCAGGAGGAGTGACAGAAGGAGAGGGAAACCGACTCAAATGATGAAGGAATGGAACTGCAAGGCTTTCAAAAACTAGATCATTCACACCTAATGGGAGGATTTCCTGGGAATGAAAATGTGGTGCATCTGGAAGGAAAGGAATGGAAGGATCTTTCGAGACAATAGGCATGATGCCGAAGAAGTTTGGAAGACCCTGAAATAAAACCTTCTGTCCACTATCCGTAGCATGCAGTGGAATGATGAGGATAAGACCATTCCAAGAGAGGAAAGCCATGTCACAGAAATATGGGGTTTGGATAGATCTCAGATGGAGGGTTTGCAGAGAAGAGAGAAGGTATGCAATCCATCAATCCCGAGTTCATGGTCTCCCCCCCATTTCAGGTCTTCATGTTAAACATTGACGAGGCTTCTAGAGGTAATCCTTATCCTGCTAGTTATGGGGGAGTTTTCCGTGACTCAACGGGAAGGATTCTATCCATGAACCTCGGTTCCATTAGAACTAATACCAATAATTCGACCGAACTGGAGGGCTTAATACGAGGTCTCAAATATCTGATCAGGGAAGGATGGCTACCTGTGATAATCGAAGGAGAATCTAACATTCTAATTCAAATGACTAGGAGTGTTGCAAATGGGAGGACAAGTGAGAAAATCTCATCCAGCTGGCGCTTAGTAAGCCAACTCGACACCCTCTGATCCTTGGTTGTAGAACACTTGGTCGTTTCCTTTAGCCATGTTCGCTGCAAAGCCAACAAATTGGTTGGTCTATTAGCCAATCCTGGCATGGATGGAGGTACAGGGTATCAAAGTAGCACATTGGAGGATTTCCGAATTGAAGCTTGGGCCCCGCAGTGTCGACATTTGGCCTCGCGTGATCATGACGCAAGGCCACAGGTGGAAGGACTTGAGTACGGTAACAGTGATGATGACAGGGGGCGGGAGATTTCCTAGGAAATCCAAGATTCATTCAACGCAGGCTCATGTGGTTAAAATATTTTGTTGTATTGTGCGAGGTCATCGATGTCATGTTCGGATACGGCTTCAAGATCGATGGGATGGGTAAGGAGAATACGTATTAGCAAGGAGATCTGGTTTTAAAGTTCAAAAGGATGTCTGTTGCAGGACTTGGTATGAAGGCCGGTGTTGGTATGATTGGGATGATGGGAGTAGAGTACAAGTTAGTTTGGGACATGATGACCCTCACCTCCTTTTATTTAGGTCAGGATCCGCTACTCTTCATTTGTTCTCGAAGGGGTATCTTTCTTATTTATGGCTTGGAACTGAGTTTGGTGTGTGTTCAGTCGCATGCTCATGGAACTGTGGCAATTCTTCAAGAGTTCTGTAAATGAAATCTTGTTTGCTCCAGGCGCATGGCTCCGAAACGCTCCCTGAGAAGTGATACGGGATTGGGGGAGTCCTTCGGTGTCTAGGACAAGAAGGGGAAGGGGTTTATGAGGAAGAAGAGGGGGAGAGACGTCAAGCCACGCGGGTCCAACTGCAAGCCCAGGAGGCTGCAGATTTCTATAAGGATCATGTTCCTTTATCCATTCTCCTGGGATATTGAAAAGGTGGTTGAAAACTTGTGCGAGGAGGTCAAGCTTATCCCCGTTGAGGAATTTCGCAAGGAAGTAGTGAATTGGGTTGTTGACCCAGGCTCCATGGGGGGACGAATAACAGACTATGACCATCCGCTTATGATATACTGGGTTAATATGAACCTGGTTGGCCATTCTTCTATAACTAGGGAGGCTGAGCGTGAAGGTGTCGAGGAGTCGGCTGAAGGATGGAAATAGCATAATGGTGATTGCTTCCTAATGCATAGGAAAATTAATGTTATTGCAAATCATATTGGCATTCCTTTCTACCCAGCGGGCGTGATGCAGGAGGGGGATGCAGGACCTTGAGAGGTGGGGAATCAACGAGACAAGGTGCACTACGATAGTGTGGTGAGAACTCCTGCTCGGGTTGGCCAACTAGGAAACCCTCCCTCCATGACCACTGCTGTGCGCTCCAGATTGCGGACATCTATTCATGATTGAGTTTGATTTTAGTTTTTATGTTAAGCATATGCATTTTTAGTATGCGGTTGATAGTGGTAATGAGATTTTCAGTTGAGTCAGCCTATACTTGTATTTTGGGGCAGTTAGCAATAGCAGCAAGATACTTGTTTTTGTGGGCATAGGGAACCAACGTAAGCAATCGGTAGTGTTGAATCAAAAGACAGCCAGGAATTTTTGTGAAGCTCTATGAATGTGGGTGTTAAGAGACATATCATGCATGTAATTAAGCTCTGTTGAAGTAATATAATGTTTTTATTTACGAAAAAAAACCTACATCTTAATAATCATTTTCCAAATCCCTTCTCATCTCCATTAGATCAATTGACATTAAGCACATTGTGTTGAATCTAAAGTTTATGTCTCCAACAATTATAACACTACCCTCTTTTACATCATGCATCTTAATAATTATTTACCAAAATCCCTTATCATCTTCATTAGGTCCATTGACAATAAGCAATGTAAAAATCTAACTCAAGCTTTTATTTCTATCCGATATAGAAAATATGACAACCTTCTCATTTATAGCCTTTATGAGTTGCACATTTGTTCTTTGGTAGAGATCCCATTATTCAAATTCTCACTTCTTTGGTTCTATTTCAAAACCACTTGGAACTCTTCCTCTTGGAGTGAGCTAGAGTGAGGAGTTCCATGATTTGGAGCATTCTCTTGAAAGTCAAGAAAAATGGGGCAATGTTAAAATACCCTACCCTTATTTATCCCAAATCTATATTTTCGTACTTTCTACAAGAAACTCGTTGAGATTAAAAACCTATCCAATATTTTAGACCCAACTTTCTTATCAACTCTATCGTTCCATCGTGTAGGTTCAAGAGAGATAGATTGTAGATCTACTAAACCATCCAACTGAATTTAATGTAAAAAGAAGTGTATCAGTCTATCCTCCTTGGTAGTATCCTACTAAACCTCGAGTCTATTAAAGGTGAAGTTGATGTCTCCACCAATTAGTAAACTACCCTCTATTACAACCTACATATTAACAATCATTTTCCAAATCCCTTGTCATCTTCATTAGATCCATTGACCTAAGCATAGTGTATTGAAGATAAAGTTTATGTCTCCAATGATTATAACACTACCATCTTTTACATCCTGCATCTTAATAATTATTTGCCAAAATCCCTTTTCATCTTCAATAGGTCCATTGACATTAAGCAGTGTAAAAATTTAACTCAAATTTTTATTGACAACATGAGTTAGGTTCATGCTATTGTTCTAACTAATAATAATACAACTTAAAAGACCAACATAATTTTAAAATAAAAAATTCCAACCCTTTGAGTGCCTACGCTAGACAAACCCTCCACATAGTCCCCATAATATTAATATATTAAGTTTTTCAACCTCCCATATTCTTGTAAGTATAAGTCCTTTGTCCTTTGGGCTGACTACAGAAAGCCGTTAGTCTTAATCAATAAGATTATTAAGTCTTTAGGTTAACTATTGGAAACCCTTAATCTTAATTAAAAGAGAAACCAATTTTGGGGTCTAGTCTATATCATTTACTTGAATTTGTGTTAATGCCTTTGCTTAACCATGAACCATTGAAACAAAGTACCCCGTCCATTAATTAAGGGAGAACCAAAACCCCCCAACTATATAAATCCTTAAAGAAAACCGAATGGACCAAAATATCCCTTTACCAAAACCCCCTCAATTTAATTTAATTATACAAATTTTCATCATTAAACGGTTGCTTAATTGAATGAGTCATAAGCAATAATTTGTATTTTTATTTTTCATCCATGTTAATCGGAAAATGGCAATTAAATGAATTAATAATTCCTCGTGGCCAACAATTTTACCAACGTGGTAAACTATTTAAACACCAAGTGTGCTACCATTGAAACAAAGTACCGAGAACCAAAACCCCCCAACTATATAAATCCATAAAGAAAACTCAATGGACCAAAATATCCCTCGACCAAAACCCCCTCAATTTAATTTAATTATACAAATTTTCATCATTAAACGGTTACTTAATTGAATGAGTCATAAGCAATAATTTGTATTTTAATTTTCATCCATGTTAATCGGAAAATAGCAATTAAATGAATTAATAATTCCTCCTAGCCAGCAATTTCACCAACGGGGTAAACTATTTAAACGCCAAGTGTGCTCATTTTCTTGATCCTCCTTAGCAACAACAAGAAGATCATCTTTTTGATCCTCGGCAGCAACACCAACAGCATCAGCAAGATCATCTTCTTGATATGGGCCAAGATATGGACAATTGCTTTGGCGCTTTCAATGATGGAAAACCTTTCGTTTTTGATGATATGACGAACGAATATCTTCATCTACTCCCGGGGGGCTGAGTGCGGAAGTTTACGATCCAAAAAGAGGGGCATGGACCACGATCCCGGAAGAGGAAGCCCCTCCAGTGTTGAACTGCGAGATTGCTTCTACCCAGGGGCCACGCTTCTTCTCGGTAGAGCAGAGCGAGGGAATGATGGAATATGATTCCAAAGAAAATGTTTGAAGGGTAGTGTGCTCTATTCCAGAAAGACTTGCATTATTTGTAACCATTACGTTTCGCGTAGCCTGGCGTGATAGGATTTTTTTGGGTGCTACTGTTCCTGATGATTAGCCACTTTTCTATACGTGGAAGCCTCCTCCTATACAGAGTGAAACAGGAGCGCAAGCAGAGACTTTTGGAGAGTGGGATGCCGTAGAGAAACATCAACATTTTCATTTGGGCTTGGCCGATCTTGACACAATTGGTATGTTTGCCGTGACAGTTGAGATTTAGGGGTCTAATCAGTCATTTAGGTGTGTTCCAACATTGTGAGTTGAGATTTAGGGTTATAATGTTTTCTATAAAATTGAATTTGTCAGACATTTAGGTGTGTAGAAACATTGTGAGAGTACTGTGAGTGTTTGGGCATATATACATTGCGAAAGTTGTTTGTGTGGGAAGATATACACTGTGAATGTTGTGTCCTTTTTGTTTGTAGGGGAAGACCTTCATTGTGAGAGTTGTTTGTATCGATGAATCTTTGGAAAGCTGTATTTTTATACTATTTTGTTTTGTTTGTTATTTTGGTAAAGAAGTATATATTTTAGTATATGTTTACATATATTGCTGTGTTTCTTTTTAATAGAGGACTTCATTTCTTGTAAGGATGAGTATTTTTTTCATTGATTGATTCTATATAAATGTAGTTAATGTTGTGTTTTATCTTTTAGGATTTTAATTTTTATAATGATGAGTATTGTTTTTATTGATGTTATATAAATATAGAGAAGGTTGTTTTTAGTAAGGCCTTTAATTCTTGTAATGAGTATTGTTCTCAATGATTTTATATAGAATATAGAGAAGGTCATGTTTTTTTTCTTTAGAAAACAAAAAATTACAATGTTAAAATGGATAAGGATGTGTAATGATGTGAAAGTGAAAAATACACATTTTAATGAAAATAGAGAAACCCTAACAATTTCATTTGGATGATGTTGACACAATTGAATTTGTACATTTAAGTGTGTAGCAACATTGTGAGAGTAGTGTGTCTAGGAAGATATACATTGTGAGAATTGTTTGTATGGGAATATATACATTGTTTTAATTCATATGTCCCTTTTGTATATATCAAAAGATATTCATTGTGAGAGTTGTTTGTATCTAGAACTGCATTGTTTAGATGAATCTTTGGAAATCTATACTGCATTGTTTGGATGAATCTTTGGAAATCTATCTTTTATATTGTTTTGTTTTAATTTTTTTTTTGGTAAAGATGATATATTTTAATATATGTTTACATAGATTACTCTGTTTTATGCTTTCACACTTTCACTCATTTAGGTGTGTTGCAACATTGGGAATTGAGATTTAGTGCTATAATCCTTTCTTTGTTAGAATTAGATCAAAATTGAATTTGTGAGAGTTGTGTGTATGGGAAGATATACATTGTGTTTTAATTCTTGTGTCCCTTTGGTTTGTATGGGAAGATATTCATTGTGAGAGTTGTTTGTATTTCGGATGAATCTTTAGAAGCGTGTTTTTTATATTGTTTTGTCTTGTTTGTTTTTTTTGTGGGTAAAAATGTATATATTTTAGTATATGTTTACATAGATTATATTTTAGTATATGTTTACATAGATTGCTGTGTTTTTTTATAGAGGACTTTAATTCTTGTAATGATGAGTATTGTTTTCATTGATTCTATATAAATATAGTTAATGTTGTGTTTTTTTTTTGTTTTTTTTTAGGATTTTAATTTTTATAATGACGAGTATTGTTTTTATTGATTTTATATAAACATAGAGAAGGTTAGGTTTTTTCCCTTTAGAAAACAAAAAATTGCATTGTTAAAATGGATAAGGATGTGTTTTAAATGACCTGAAAGTAAAAAAATACAAGGAATGTTTTAAAGATGATTATACTTTCATTCAATGCAAATATTCCGAATAGTGTTTAGTTGAGAAAAAAAATGTCAATCTCAGAGAATTTATGAAGAGAGCAACCATAGAAGATCATGTGAATGATTTGTTCTGAAGATAGAAGAGCACAACCAAGATATTTTTTTTTGCAAAATATTTCTGTTTGGTTTTCTTGATTTAATCATGTACCTTCATAATTCTAATCATTGTTGATCATACTTTCCTATTGGCATATTTAGGACATTTAGATATTTTCATTCAATTTAAATCTTTTATAGATGTAAGATTTTTTATTTTCTTTTAGATCATTTTTCTTTTAAATAAAGATGTTGTAACCTTTATTTCCTCCACCAAAATATTGTACATATATGGATGTAAATTTTGGTATATGTTTACAAAGTTGTTTCCCTGTATATTGTTTAGTATTCTGTTTATTATTCACCATAAAATATTGATACTTGGGCACTCACACGAAGTTGGTTCCACTTTTAAGTGCCACTTAAGAAATCAAAATGCACTTCCGAAGTGAAAATCGAGAATGCATATGCGTTATTGATGATACGTTTAGAATAACTCGAGCCCAAACAAAAGGCTAAGGTTCGTAGCAAGTATCGCGTATGTGATATATGGCATATGCGTTTTGTAAAAGTTAAATATCCCATATGCGATATTGAAAACAAAACAAAAAAAAAGAAAACAGAGGCCATAGGCCTCAAATATCATTTTTATAGTGAACCATCGGGAGAGCGATAAACCGCATGGGCAAAAAAACATAGAGGCGATTCGTGTTTCACCTTTTGGAGGTCAAGTTGGAGGTGGATTGGGTCCAATGGCAGGTAACTTCGAGAGCTCTTTGCTCAACACTAATGCTAGGATGTACTTGGACGGTACACCTAGGGATACAATGGCCAAGGATCCCATGCTCTAGATCTTATGCTCAACATCAACATGGAAGGCTCTAGGATTATGCCCAACACTTCCAAATCTTATATTTTCATGTGTTTCATAGCTTCTCACTCAACACAAATGTAAGTACTCACGTGCTCTAGAGCTCCTCATGCAACACAAACATCTCATCAATCATGTGCTTCAGGGTCCACTTCCAACACAAATAAGCATATATATATATCATCAAAAATTGGCTTACACCCAATATATAAAAAAATCATCATGTTCATATGCAGTGGGGTCTTTGACCCGATATATCAAAATAAAATATCAAGACAACATCATAATCAATAGGCTCATGCCTATAAGTGTTGGGTCCAAAATTTGGGATATTACAGTTTCAGTGACACCTTGTAGTTATGACTCATGAGTCTACATGTTCTCTTGTTGATGATGTGATTCATGTTATTTTACTAATGTTGTTGTTCCTCTATTTTTACAATATTTTATGAATCAGTGAAAGATTATCTAGTTTTTACATTTTTTTATAATGAAGTGAAATATTCGCCAATATTTTACAATATCATATAGCTTAGTGAAAGAATTGCCAAGATTTTACAACATTATATAATAAAATGAAAGATTTTCCAAGATTTTACAACATTATATAATAAAAAGAAAGATTCGCCAAAATTTTTATATATACATATTATATTATTGATAAAATCGCCTTCAAATTTTTCTATATATCGAAGAGATTCACCCATTTTTATATATATAAGTCTAGGTGGGTGTTCTTAAAATCATTCCTATGACTTTCGATCCTCTTGATGTAATGCTTTTTCTGCTTAAACACCCACATAAATTGGTGGCTCCTTGGTCTCCTCCATACTTGTGCATTGTTGATTGTTCCTTACTGAGTTCTCAATTTTCTTCTTGTACAAAAATACATACTTGAGAATATACTCTTGGAAATAGTACCTTTCACCAATATCTCATGTCAAATTTTGATACCAAGGTAGCATTCTTTGATATCTTTGGTTGTAATTTCTTCTTCCCTTGGCAACGGAGGAAAGAAAGTGGGCTTGGTGGGTAGATTATGAAACCAAGACATCTATGCAAACTTTTAATCAATGGATGGTCTAAATTCATAGGTGCAAGGACCATTCTTTGATACTACTGTAATTTCCATTTTTGGAATTTTGGAGAAAATTACAAATTAGGAAAAATTCGAGCTTAACTAGTGATGACTCTAGATGGTTCCAACTTTCACCAAATGGTCCCAAATTTGAAAGGAAATGGTATGATTAGTATTAAGACATACCAAGGTTTTTTATGGATGCTTTGTATCGGACTTTAGATCTCTAAAAACCTATTTGGGGCTAATGACAAAAAGACCAAAATTACTAGGAAATTGTGTTCAAACCCCCCCAAGAGTGATGGCCAAACCAACTCTCTAAATAAAGTACGACCCTCCCAAATTTTAGATAAGATTATGGGAATGAGTATCAAAAATCAATGAATTCCATTAATCATGTTTATTAATTTCTTCAAGTGGATTATGATCTGCAACATTTGTAGGGTAACTTTCATAGAAATTGCCTAAGGGAAATTTGCATTACTAGCTAGACTTTGACATAGGAAAGGTAGAATATATGGTTCTAAGGGTAATATGAAACATGGTATAAATATATGGAATAAAAATTTCTTCCCAAACAACATAAAACTCAAAGGAAAAGCATCGCACAAATATGATACAATACTCCTTCAAGATTGAAACCAAAGTCATGGAAACTAGCAATTTAATGGAATGGGAATGCACGAGTTTCACATATGATTTTCTTGTATTTCGACCCACAGAGGATATGGACATTAAATTACATAGTAACTCATCATATATGTATGTCACAACATCCTCAAACTCATACAATATTTCTCATACAAATATGGTATCAAAGTACTTCAAGATTGAAGCCAAAATCCATGAAGACTATTGATACAAGGGCATTAGTATGCAGGCTTTTCATACATGTATTTCATATATTTTGACTTATAGAGCATGTGGGCATAATATTTCTTCCCCATAATCATAAAATGAATATAAATGTCCCCATACAAATATGATATAAAGCTACTTCAATATTGAAGACAAATCCATGAAAACTAGTCATTCAAGGGCATGGGGAATGTGAGCCTTTCATAAATGTATTTCTGATATTTCGACTTACAAAGATTATGGAGATGATATTACAGAACCACACATCAAAAATCAAATCTTGGAAATCAACCATCCTCAGCAAAGCACAAGAATCACTCCAACAAGTGCGTCATCAAATGAGGGTGTGGCAGAATGGAGAAGAAGGAATGAGAGAATGGGGAGATAGATGAGAATTCAACTATATGGACCTGCAACCAACAAATAAAACTCCTTCATTAACATCCCATTAGAGGTATGAATGGACTCTCGATCAACCAACTTGGAAAGGAATCCAACTCCTACCCCTGTACTAGTACCAACAAATAGGATGGAACAATTGACATACTCAGTGTTATCCTAAATGATGTGTATCAAACAGTCAACTAAGAGTAAAAATGTAGTTCATCATTGCCTCCAACAATGCGGTGGTTTAGCTGATCGAATGATTGATATCAAGTTTTTAAAAAAAGGGCTACTAACAAATACAATATATACGTTTAGATATGATCTTCTATGGAAGTACATTATCTACCAATTTTGGGTAGTGTTCTTCTATTTTGGGAACAAATCATTAACATAGTTTCTCTCTTCATAAAGAATTTATGGAGATTGACATTATTTACATTTTTTTCTCAATATTTGGATTGAATGAAAGTGTAATCATCTTTAAAACATTTCATGTAATTTTTATTTTCAGTTCCTTTAAATCACATCGTTATTCATTTTAACAATGTAGCTTTTTGTTTTCTAAAGGAAAAAGAAAACAACCTTCTCTATATTTATATAGAATCAATGAAAACAATACTCATCATTACAAGAATTAATGCTCTAAAAAAGCCTTTCAAAAAACTCAACCTTAACTATATTTATATAGAATCAATAAAAACAATACTCATCATTACAAGAATTAAAGTCTTCTAAAAAAAGACACACCAATCTATGTAAACATATACTAAAAGATATTTATCTTTACCCACAATCAAAACAAAACAGTAAAGACAGATTTCCAAGGATTCATCTAAACAATGAAGATACAAACAACTCTCACAGTGAATATCTTCCCATACAAACAAAAGGGACAGAATAATTAAAACAATGTATATCTTCCCATACAAACAACTATCACAATGTATATCTTTTGAGACACAGTACTCTCACAATGTTGCTACACAAACAAAACAAAACAGTATAAAAGACAAATTTCGAAGGATTCATCAAAACAATGCAGTTCCAGTTCGAGATACAAACAACTCTCACAATGTATATCTTCCCAAACACACAGTAGTTTCACAATGTTGCTACACAAACAAACTAAAACAGTATAAAATGATTCATCCAAACAATGCAGTTCCAGATACAAACAGCTCTCACAATGTATATCTTCCGAGAGACGATGCTGCTACACACATAAATAGAATCAATAAAAACAATACTCATCATTACAAGAATTAAAGTCCTTAGAAAAGACACGACAATATATGTAAACATATACTAAAATATATACATCTTTACCCACAAACAAACCAACAGAGTATAAAAAACAGACTTCCAAGGATTCGTCCAAACAATGCAGTTCTAGATACAAACAACTCTCACAATGAATATCTTTCCATACAAACAAAAGGGACACAAGAATTAAAACAATGTATATCTTCCCATACAAATAACTCTAACAGTGTATACCTGCTAGGACACAATACTCTAACAATGTATATTTCCAAGGATTCATCTAAAAAATGCAGTTCCAGTTTCAAATACAAACAACTCTCACACTGTATATCTTCCATAGAAACAAAAGGAACACAAGAATTAAAACAATGTATGTCCTCCCATACAACCAACTCTCACAATGTAGATCTTCCTAGACACACTAGTCTCACAATGTTGCTACACAAAAAAACCAAAACAATATAAAAAGAGAATTTCTAAGGATTCATCCAAACAATGCAGTTCCAGATACAAACAACTCTCACAATGTATATTTTCCTTAGAAACACAAGAATTAAAACAATGTATGTCTTCCCCTATAAACAACTCTCACAATGTATATCTTCCCATACAAGTAATCTGACAATGATGCTACACACCTAAATGGTTGACTAACAAACTCAATTTTGATCTAATTCTAACAAAGGAAGGATTATAGCCCTAAATCTCTACTGTCACCGCAAACATATCAAGAGTGTGAACATAATCCACATGAAAATGTTGAGGTTTCTCTATGGAATACCACTTTTCGAAGGTCTCCCCTTGCGCTCCTTCTTCACTTTGTATAGGAGGAGGCTTCCACATACAGAAAAGTGTCTCACCATCAGGAACGACACTGCCCACAAAAATCATGTCCGGCTTCCACATACAGAAAAGTGTCTCACCATGAGGAACAACACCGCCCGCAAAAATCATGTCACACTACACTACGCAAAAACTAATGGTTCCAATTGCAAGTCTTTCTGGAATAGAGCACACTGCCCTCCAAACATTTTCTTTGGAATCATATTCCATCACTCCGCGCTCCTCAACCAAGAAGAAGCATGGCCCGTGGGTAAAAGCAATCTTGCACTTAAACTGTGGAGGGGGTTCTTCTTCCCGGATCGTGGTCCATGCCCCTCTTTTTGGATCGTAAACTTCCCCACTCAGCCCCTCCACGATTAGATCACGATTAGATCAATATCTCTGTACATGACATCATTAAAAACAAAAAGTTTTCCGTCGTTGAAAGTGCCAAAGAAGTTGTCCATATCTTGGCCCATATCAGGAAGAATCCTCCACTCGTCTTCCTCTACACTGTAAACTTCTTCTCTTCGCAGAGCGTTTAGATCGCTGCCCTTTCCTCCGGCAACGTAAACCAGTCCTTCCTGGGACACTGAGACAGCGCATGCATTCGAACCATTGGCATATCCGCGCCGCGGCTCCACTAAGCAGTTGAGAAATTGTAAATGAAAACTATGTTGATGACACAGCCGTAGGAAAGGACATTTCCCTCGGAGGGGACCCTTCCGCCAATCAAAAGCAGCTTTTGATTGAGAGAAATTTAGGCACAATCGATTGGAATTCCACGATAATGAAGACCGGTATAGTGGGGAAATGGAGGGAGTGGTTCCTAGGTGCCTGGTAGAGGGTCGTACACAGTAACCACATATTCTTCATCAAATTCTGTCTGGGAAGGACGGAGCTCGAACAAACATTGACATTGCTGGTGGTCCCAAGTTTCTTTCTATCTCGATAGAAGTGGGGGTCGTTCACCGTGGCCTCCCAGCTTCTGCAGACGGCTCTTAGGTTGGGATGGGATTCGTAAGGCACTCCTACGAGACACTTTCGACCTAAATCATTTGGAAGACCTGGGAAAATCTCGATAATTTCACCTGCGGGCGGATCAAGAAGACGAATCTATAAATACAATATCACATATGATCAAGAAGATGATCTTGTTAATGACGTATAATCAAGAAGATGATCTTGTTGTTGATGTTGATGTTGCTGCGGAGGATAAAAAAAAGATGATCTTGTTGTTGGAGGATGAAGAAGATGAACATGCTTGGCGTTTAAATAGTTTACCCTTTTGGTAAAATTTCAGCAAGGGGAATTATTAATTCATTTAATTGCCATTTCTGAATTAAAATGGATGAAAATTTAAAAATTTAAAATACAAATATAGTGTTTATGACTTATTCAATTAAGCATCCACTCAAAGGAAAACTTGTATAATTGAATTAAATTGAGGGGGGTTTTGGTGGAGGGATATTTTGGTTCTCCCTTAATTAATCAAGGAGCCGGCTTTGGTTGATTGGTTCATGATTAATTAAAGGAATTAACATAAATTAATCCTAAAATTAACTTCATAATTGGTTTGCCTTAATTTTATTAATTAAGAGTAAGGGTTTTGATAGTCAAGAGTGAGACTTAATAATCTTATTAATTAAGAGTAACGGTTTCGGTAGTCAACCCAAAGGAAAAAGGACTTACACTTGCAAGAATATGAGAGGTTGAAAATCCTAATACATTAATATTGTGGGGACTATGTGGAGAGGTTGTCTAGGGTAGGTGCTCAAGGGTCAAGGGTTGGAATTTTTATTTTAAAATTATGTTGGTCTTTCAAGTTGTATTATTACTAGTTGGAACAATAGCATAAACCTAAGGGGGATTATCCATTCATTTAATTGCCATTTAAGATTAACATGGATGAAACTTTAAAAATTTAAAATACAAATGCAGTATTTATGACTCATTCAATTAAGCATCCTCTCACGAGGAAAGTTTGTATAATTCAATTAAATTGAGGGGGTTTGGGCGGAGTGATATTCTGGTATATTCCGTTTTCTATATGGATTTATATAGTTGGGGTTTATGATTCTCCCTTAATTAATTGAGGGGGACTTTGGTTCATTGGTTTATGCTTAAGCAAAGGCATTAACATAAATTCAAGCAAGAATATAAACTAGATCTCAAAATTGGTTTGTCTTTTAATAATTTTATTAATTAAGAGTAAAGGTTTTGGTAGTCAACACAAATTAATTAAGAGTATGGTTTAAGTAGTTTACCCAAAAGGACAAAGGACTTACACTTACAAGAATATGAGAGGTTGAAAAGCCTAATATATTAATATTGTGGGGACTATGTGGAGGGGTAGTCTAGGGTACGTAGTCAAGGGTTGGATTTTTTTTATTTTAAAATTATGTTGGTCTTTCAAGTTGTATTATTACTAGTTAGAACAATAGCATGAACTTAATTGACTCATGTACTTGTCCTTTTAGGTTTCTACACAAAATTTTACAACAAAAGCTTGAGCTAGATTTTTATTGTGCTTAATGTCAATGGACCTAATGAAGATGAGAAGGGATTTTGGCAAATAATTATTAAGATGCAGGTTGTAAAATAGGGTAGTGTTATAATTGCTCGAGACATAAACTTTACCTTCAATACACTGTGCTTAATGTCAATGGACCTTTAAATGAAGATGAGAAGGGATTTTGGAAAATGATTGTTAAGATGTAGGCTGTAAAAGAGGGCACTTTAATAATTGGTGGAGACATAAACTTTACCTTCAATAGACTCAAGGTTTAGTAGGATATTGCTAAGGAGGATAGACTAATAGACATTTTTTACATTAAATTCAATTGGATGGTTTAGTATATATACAACCTATCTCTCTTGAACCTGCCTCGTGGAACAATAGGGTTGATAAGAAAGTTGTGTCTAAAATACTTGATAGATTTTTAATCTGAGTGAATCTCTTGTAAAAAGTGGGAAAATATAGATTTGGGACAAAGAAGGGTAGGTTATTTGAACATTGCCCCATTTTTATTCACATTCAAGGGAATGATCAACATCATGTAACTCCCTAACTCTAGTCAGCTCTAACAGGAAGAGTTCCAATTGGTTTTAAAATAGAACCAAAGAAGTGAGAATTTGAATTATGTGATCTCTACCAAAGAACAATTTTGCAACTCATTAAAGGCTATAAATGAGAAGGTTTCCATATGTATAGAGAGAAAACACAAGAATAAAGATAAATCATCCAAGGAACATGATTACAAAATTGGTAACATTTTAGTAGGAATATTTATGTTGTCTTCAATGAGGAGCATTTGTTAATACTGAAGAAATTGAAAATTTAAAAGTAGAAATGACTTTATGATAGGGAGGTTGAACGGAGATTGAAGGTAAGGGCTACATAGTTGGAGCTTAGGGATGAAAATATTGACTACTTTAATCAATTTGATAATTTCAAGTAGAATGTTAATGCTATCTAGGAGATGGAAGATAGGAAAGGTGAGAATATCAAAACTTTCTAAGTTTTGGCTTAGACATATTGAAAAAATGTATCAAGACGTTTAAGGTGTAAATATTGGAGAGATAATAAAAGTTTCATCCTATTTTCCAAGACCGGTGTCATCAAAGGATATTAGAGATGTGCATGAGGAAATATCGAAAGATGAAATTGTAATATCCCTCATTTTTTCTTGGAATGTATTTAATCAAAATTGTGTAAATTGTGTAAATATGCTAGTTTAGATTCCTATCGCAAAGCTCAGAGAAGCCCAAACTAGTGAATGGATAGGCATGCATGATGTATAAATTTTTATTTGAACCATATGGATGGGTTGTCATGCTAACTCGAAATATATGTGAATAGTATGTTGCATAAATAATAAAATATACCAAGATGGCTATGTAAAGAGCACTACAGCGACTATGATTCCATCATAAGGGAAGAGAAAAGGGGGCCTAAGGGAGCCTAAATCTTTTGTTTCCAAGTGTCAACCTTAGAACTCATCCAAATTATTCTATGGGCTTTAAATATGCCAGTTAACTTCTTTTGTGTAGCATGTATGGCCACCTTAGGTGTCTTTTAAGGTGATGAGAGAATCATGAATTGGTCAAACTTAAAATTTTCCTTTCTATGATACCATTTTATTATGTCTTCATTCATTAAAATGGAAATCACAATAACTTTGAGTGAATTAGATTCCATTTTATGCCCAATTGTTGGAGACATTTACCATCATACACACTCTTTTAGTCAAATTGGCCTAGTTAAACCCCTATCCTAAGTATAATTGACATTAATTGACATCAGTGGAGCATTAATTGCCATCATCCAGTCAGACCCATGCCTACCTATAGTCAAGGAGCCTAACTTAGCCTTCTCCTACAGTCAAAAAGGCTAACTGGAGCACTCCGAGGGTGATCTGAGTGACATTAATGCACCTAATTGCTAACTGGTGGTTACAATCAGTTCAACTAGTCAGTTACAGTCAGTTAAGGTGCCTCCTATCATTAAATATATTATTTAATGATTATTTATTATTATTTAATGATATGGAGTCAACAAGGCACCTCCACCAACTTCTGATGGTCAGTTCAACTTCAGTTAACGTCATCGGGGTTCATTGAAGTCATGGAGCACTAGCACTTGATGGTTGGCTTGCTATGACATGTGTCTGATCTCCTTCAGTTGAGATTCAGTCATTTATTGCACTCCGACTTCAGTTAGGGTTTGGTGATTCAATTAGGGTTTTGGTCAAGTGGTTAACTGAGTGTGATTGAATGGCTAAGAGTTAGTTAAGCTAGACTCACTCACTGAATTCAAATTTTCTCCTTAGGTATTCGAATTCTTCATGGAGTTAAGCTATTGCTTGACATTGTTATTGTAACTATTCATTGTTTATTGAATATACGTAGAGGAAACCATTCTGGTTCTGATTAACACCATTTCATGAGTATTTGTTGATTATTCTTTCATGAGATTGATTCTTAGTTCCTAGATCATGTGCAAGAATTAATATGGTATCAGAGCATACGGTGGGACGAAGATCTATCTCTCAAAAACAAGATTTTCGATAGATTTCTCCATGAAATTTGAGCAATAGCTCAAAAATCCAGCATTGCACCAAAATCCAAGGCTTACCACTCAATATCCCAAGTAAAGAACTTGTTGATCAAGCTTGCTTGATTGACTATGCTAGGTGTGATGAAAGCCTAGAATGTGCAGGCTGTCCGATCTTATGGTGCCCTTTTTGTTTTGATTTGCAGGTCTTAACAGGTACAACTTCGAATGGACTCATCAATCCCTCTTCTCACCCCATTCACAAGCTATTCAGAATGGAAGTTGAAGATGATTGCATCTCTGAAGAGACGAGGTCTCTATGAGGTGTCTATTGGACTTGGAAAAGAGTCTTATGAGAATGAGAATGACTGGCTAAATGACAGTGATAGATCTATTGGAGCAATATGTCTGGCCCTTTCTCCTAGCTTGTACTACCTTATTCTTGGTTCTGCTAAAAACCCAAAGGAAGTCTGGACAATATTGGACAAAACCTTTGGCAAGCACAATGAGGATCATAATAGTACTTTGGAGATCACAGCCAACACCAAAAGAGTTCTTCACTCAAAATTCTTAGCCTCTACTCTCTCTGATGAAGTTGTTCAAGATGAAGATGAAGCAGAATCTTCTACACATTCAACTCGAATTGAAGAAAGTCTCCATGAAGTGACTCCTTCTCCTGATGCTTCGGAAGTTCATGAGATCTCTGATATCTCATCTTCTCATATTGCTAAAACAGAAGAAGACATTCGAATCTATGATATTGAATAAAAACACTGCTGCACTTCCATGCAAACATTCACCAATGATTTTCCTTTGAATTCTGTGCAAAATTTACCAGTAATTGCTTCCGAAAGTGAAGAGAAATTTGATTTTTCTCCCTCTAATGTTGCTACTGGTGTGAAAATATGTAAAAAATTGGATATTTTGGAAGAAATATCAGATTATCAGAGTGACACATTTGCTCCCCATGATCTAGATCTTCCAGCAAATTCCTGCTGGATTGCATGCACCAAAATTCAGAATTTTGAAGAAGAAGAAAACTGTGCATCTACTGTCTCGATTGACCATAATTTTGGATCTGATATGAACCTTATTGGATATGATATGATCTTATTTGGATATGATCTGATATTTCTTGGTTCAAAATTTCAAGTTCATAAACCTTCAGTACTGCCTGTAGCTGTTCTCATCAACGGTGTGAAGAAACGAGTACCACAAGTCTCCTACAAAACTGTTGCTGGGGATTTGATTTCATTTCATAGTTTTGGATCTGTTGTGAACTTATTTAGATATGATTTACATTCTGATCTGATATTATTTTTTTCATATTTTAAAATCCAATAGCTTTCAGTCATGCTTGTAGCTGCTCTCACCAATTCCGGTGTGAAAAATCAAGTACTGCACTTTCTCTTCAAAACTGTTGATAGGAATTTGGTGTTAGTTTCCTCTTATGAGGTTGCTGATATTTTATTTTGTGAATCATTAGATATTTCTGAAGCTATATCAGATTATGGAGCTCAAACATTCGCTCCCCAGAGTCCCAGGGATTCTCTACCTTTGGTCACAAGCTCATCTCCTCACAGAACTAGTAAAGAGGAAGACATTCTGCATCCACTTGGACACTTGCTCCTAAACATTGGGGCTGATTTTACCACTCATGGTTTACTATTCAAAGCTGCAACATATCATTTTCTTGAGTGTTCCACACATGGTTCAAATCCTCAAGAACCTTTGCTCTCTCTTCAGATGATTTCAGCTACTCTACATGGGTCCAGTCTTCACCGTGCAATTGTTTATATTTCTGATTCAGTTGAGTACATTGTTCTTCTTCCAAAGTGGAAGATTCCTCCAGACATATTCATTTAGTTTGGATTCATAGGTTCACATGCACAGTCTCAGGATACTGCTTCATAGAAGAACCAATTCTTGATTTACTGCTTAGTTTGAGGGGGGGTATTTTTCCCATGAGATTTTCCCTGTTTCCTTGGTTATATTAAGTAGTTACTTCATTGTACAGGGTGACCTATGGCCTTTGTTTCCAGGGCCCTAGAATTTTTATGCATCTATGTTTTCTAATTCTTCCTGAGTATAGCTTAAGGGGGGGTGTTGGAGACATTTACCATCATACACACTCTTTCGGTCAAATTGGCCTAGTTAAACCACTATCCTAAGTATAATTGACATTAATTGACATCATTGGAGCATTAATTGCCATCATCTAGTCACACCCATGCCTACCTACAGTTAAGAAGGCAAACTTAGCCTTCTCCTACAGTCAAGGAGGCTAACTGGAGCACTCCGGGGGTGATCTGAGTGACATTAATGCACCTAATTGCTAACTAGTGGTTACAATCAGTTCAACCAGTCAGTTATAGTCAGTTAAGGTGCCTCCTATCATTAAATATATTATTTAATGATTATTTATTATTATTTAATGATCTAGATTCAACAAGGCACCTCCACCAACTTCTGATGGTCAGTTCAGCTTCAGTTAACCTCATCGGGGTTCATTAAAGTCATGGAGCACTAGCACTTGATGGTTGGATTTCTATGACATGTGTTTGATCTCCTTCAGTTGAGATTCAGTCATTTATTGCACTTTGACTTCAGTTAGGGTTTGGTGAGTCAATTAGGGTTTTGGTCAAGTGGTTAACTGAGTGTGATTGAATGGCTAAGAGTTAGTTAAGCTAGACTCACTCACTGAATTCGAATTGTCTCCTTAGGTATTTGAATTCTTCATGGAGTTAAGCTATCGCTTGACATTGTTATTGTAACTATTCATTGTTTATTGAATATACATAAAGGAAACCATTCTGGTTCCTATTAACACCATTTCATGAGTATTTGTTGATTATTCTTTCATGAGATTGATTCTTAGTTCCTAGATCATGTGCAAGAATTAATACCAATCAATCCAAATATGATTCCATAATCCTTAAACACATGTGGAGGGTAGACTAATCCCTTAATATAGATTAATTGTTTCCTTAATTAACCCCTTAATCAATCCCAATGGTCAAATTCCCCTTTCGATGTCTAAATTATTATTTGCTGATTTTTTCTTACATTTCCAAGTTTTCCAAATTCCATACAATCAGGATTCAGAAATCGACACTAGCAACACCACCAAAACACAAAGGCGATCACAACATCCAATTTTTGTGATTTTCACTTTAGAAGTTTGGAATCAATACCACATTGAAAACATAATCGTTTATGCTCCTAACTTCCAATTCACAATGTCAACATCTTGGAAGTCGAAATTCAGAATCAACGAATGAGCATGAAAATTTACACTCCCGACTTCTGATCCCCAACATACGCATGTTGAAATTCATAACCAACAAGTAAGCATAACAAAGTATGATCCCAAATTCTGATTCCCAATATCGACACATCAGAAGTCGAAAGTTGGAACTTGATCTGAATTTTAAAGGATCTTTTTAGCCATTAATTGCATGTAAAGAAATTGAACTCTTAACTTGTTAAAAAGAATTTAAATAAACAATTTTAAATGATTAATTAAAACACTTAAGCACATAAATAAGTATGCAAATCATAAAATTGCAAATAACAAATGATAATAGAGTTCACCCCTCCTGGGCTATGTCTTCAGGCCACTTCCAATGAAAAGGTCGATCTTATTAAGTCTTCACAAAACTTACATACATGAGTTCTGGAAATACTTCTCAGTTATGTCAGTCAAACATAGAGGGAGGCTAGGAGGTTGAAAGTCAGTTTTTCAGATCTAGGGCAACATGGAAGGAACTAGCTCAGCATTGGGGGTGTTATGGAATGAGGAAGACATGATCTACACACCCATGTACTTATTTTCTGGAAAAAGTCAAATTTTTAGTGGAGCGCTAGGGTTTGAGCAGTCAAAAAGTCAGATCTAGGGAAAACCAGTCACAATTAGGGAAGCGTTGAGGATGATTCAGTGAGGGGGAGGCATGATCTACAAAACCTACAAATGGTTTGTTCAAAGATCAAGCGTTTCCCCGATTAAATATTTTTTTGATTTTTATTATTTAGGAGTTTTTTTCAGAAAAAAATTGAAGAAAAGCAGGTACAATGGAGTTAGATATGAAAGAGAAGAGACTTACCTATTATATCTTACCTGGAAATGCTTGTAGATTCCTTGATGATGATGATCCCCACCATCCAGATCAATTTGAAAGATTGAAACGAGTTCTATGTCCAGAATTTACCCGAGGAGGTCAATGTGCCCTCTCTCCTGCATAATAAACATCAACCATATCAGATTTGATATGACATGAGAAAGAAGTTATATGTTGCAGAAAAATATAAAGAAGAAATCATAGGTCACCACAACACTAATGAAAACTCCGTGATAAAAAATTAAGACAATCCAAGCGAGTTGAGGTCCCTCTGCAAAACGCCAAAGCTGAAGTCGTCCTCCTATAGACAAGACAATGATCCCCAAAAATATAGATCTTATAACAATTTCTCAAATGATAGGAAGCAAAATACTTTCCAATCATCATCGAAGAAAATCAGATGCAAAGCAGATCCAGAAAATATTCACACAAAAAATCTTTATATTAATCAGATCCAAGAGCCAAAGACCCCTTACAAATGAGAAGCTCTCTCCTTTAAATAGAAATGAGAGAACCACAATCATAATCGAATCCTAACCACTTTCAAAACGAGTGGCTAAGATTAAAAGATAAAATATTCTAATCAATGGTTGAGATGAGCTCAACATACAATACATGGATCAATATAACCATAAAGTACCAAAGTGGACTAAAACACCCAACAAGAGGGTACCTCACTCAACAAGAAATAAATGAAGCACATGGTGGGTCCATGGAGTGTTAACTAACTCCCTATAGGTGCCCCATGGCACATTAAAATAAAATAATATTTTAATTCTTTGACTTTGTGTCTCCTTGAGGAAATCGTGAGCCTCCCAAAATCTCCACAAAATAATATAAAAATGCCCAAAAAATAGGTGTGGGCCCAATCAGGTATTGCAACTGTTGGAGAATGTGCGAAGGACATCACTCTCATCATCATGACTCATCCCATGTCAGTTCCTTGCCTCAGTATCCCAAATTGATTTCTTCAATAGCCATTTAATCATTTTTTAATCTACCTCGGGAAACGTGAACCTACCAAAACAACCTCCTAGGGTGTCTGCGTTGTCAAACTGAGCCCACCAAGCTCTCTGGGATGGGGTTACTATGGTACAATCAAGTGGTTGCATCCCCTATGCCCATACAATGCCCTAGGAGATCCAAATGAAACATCTCCCTACTCAGACACGTCATCCGTTGAAGCAAAACTGCATCAGAAAGGTAAAATGAGCATGATCATCTCTGCAAGTGCCAGGAACTGAAAATAAACTATCTCATTAGACTCATAGAGTCCAAATCCACCCAGGGTGTATACTCATACCCTTTCCAGGTCTCTGCCTAATCATCAACAACTTCCAATAGACAATATAATCACATCTAGGCATCAATAACTACTCTGTAAATGACTAAATGGCTACATCAGTCCTCAAATCTGAGTGTCCTGAGACTTAGTCTTGACATGGGAGAGTACAATAGTCCACAAGTAAAATAATGATCCAATATAACTGCTCATCTCAGCATCTCATATGTAAAATATCTGCCTAAAAAATGTAATGTATCTGAAAAATAGAATATGGTAGCCCAGCTACTATATATGTGATAACATCTGGCTCTAGCTGGGGCAAGTCCTCTACTAAAAAGAGCGCTTGAGAACCTCAGAATCTCTGGTCCTCATACTCTACTTCTCGCATCCTCGATCAATCCATCCAGCTCTGCAACTGCTACCAAAAATGTCACTGACTACCTACAGCATGTCCAGAGCTATACCAAACTCATAGACCGGTTGTCAGAATGATATGTGGATAATATATAAAATACTGAAAATAAAGATGCTTGAAACTAAAAAGCATAAAAATAAATCTAATCTATAACCATAACTTTTAATAGAAGTTTGATTTTTTTTTATTTTGCAGGATAACATAAATCAAAACTATACTAAGAGCTTCAAAAGTGAGCTTCATGCAAAAATACAAGATTCGATACTACTGTCGGGGAAGGATTATTCAATCCTACCTACCCTACTCTAACCAGTTTAGACAAGTGTTAGGTAAAATCATAAATCCAATGTAACCACTTGCTGAACGAATTTATTGAGATTTCTTTACAATTAATGATACAACAAATCAATGATGGCTTGTAAGTAATGTGAATGAAAGATGAAGCCATTATAACTTGTTGTTTGAAAATCGAAGAAAAACATGGATAACGAGAAATGAAATCATGCTAGGGATGAGGTCAACTGTTGCAAACTTCTTCCACCCATAGATCGATAGGATCATGAAAGGTATGCAAGTTTGTTCTTGATGGAAGAAAATAATATGATTCATGACTCGGCCACTCCAAACAATTCTTTGTTTTCTCCTCTACCATACTAGGACATTCAATTCTATTCACTACAGAAGAAATGGGAAAATCAAATGGGGACAAATTGTAATGCAATGAAACTCTGAATGAGATCAAGCCCATTTGTTGTTTAAAAATTGAGAAAAGATGAAATTGATCTTTATACACCTTCTCCAACCATCCATAATACAGACTTACAAATTGAAAAATTTTATTTATTACAGATGACTAAGAAGAGACATGAAGTGCCTTTTCCCCAATTACATGACAATGCTTAAACTCCAGATCAAAGAATTGGAAAATATCAACTTGATTAAAAGACAAACCCATGCAAGAAGACTTGAAGAGTTGGGACGGGAGGGTGGATAGAAAATTTTCTCCCATACTTGGAATAATTGATATCGGAATTTGATGAGAGGAAAGAGCATTTAAATTGATTCCAGGAGTGATTTTAAGATTCGAAACAAGGTCAGTATCCACACATTGAACCAACATATTTTGATTAAGGATTGGATGAGGAATTCTATTGATACTATCGGGACAAGGCTCTTCATTGCAATGTTCTTGGTCAAGTTCTCTTATAATTGTATCATCATGTGATTATTCTTCTTTAAGCTCTGGATAAGGAAAAACACCATTAAGCTCGGTTTCAGTTTCCCTATCACTCTTACAGGCATGCTCTTCAATCACAATATGACCATAAGATTTCTATTTATTAATTTCAACCTCTTCTTCTTCTGCAATGATATGATCAAGGTATGAATCTAGATTTGGATAGGTTGGACACTGACTCAAATTATCATCAATTAAGCAATGACTATGGAGTTGCTCTTTTAAAAGCTCTTGAATGACCTCACCAATGGAAGGCTCAACTAAAGATGTTTCTTGATAGTGATCTTTTTGTTCTCCTTCTTTATTTGTGCCTTCCTAAGCTAATGATGACAAGATTTTAATAAGTTCCCCTTCTATATCAATATCAAGGTCATAATCCTGAAAGGTTGATATTTGACCATCGTCACTCTCTTGCATCGAAGATTCATTCAAAGGCATGTCGACTATTGGATCGGGAGAGGAAGAATTAGTTTGATGAGGAAAATCGTCAGTTATCTCATTATGGTTATCTTGATCATCTTCATCAGATTGATCCTCAACAACACAATCATTATTTGGATGTATGGATTTATCAATGCTTGTACCCCATTCTTTTCTTAATAAATTGGTAAACTTGTCGTATCCAGTGATGGATCCTGGTGCTAACGTGTATAACCAATAATCGGTGTTACCTCCTAAGGATTCACAAAGGGCATGCATATAGACATCTTCATGTTCTGCGCCCATGGATTCCATATAATACCAACAAGCATCCAAGTGGCTTTTAATTGATTCAGTTGAATTTGCAAAGAAACGAGGCAACCCTTTAATGTATCTTTTTGGCATAGGATGAGGTGCCTCATATATTTCAGAGAAGTCCAGACGAGATAGAAGTTTCCTTTTAAGCTTGGTTGGACTTTCCTTTATTTCGTTGAAAAATTGGACAAATAAATTCGAGTTCATTGTGAAGAATGGGGATGTTCTAAGAACTTAAGATTAATACGTTGGGTACGGTCCTCAGTGGAGTCACATGGTGGAGTCTCCAGGTGAACCACACAAGTAATTGACCAATAAAAGATATGTTGTAGGGAAAGGTGAGGTATGTTGAACCAAGGTAGGCCTCTACCTCCCCGGCAACGATGTCAAAATGTTGGCAAAGAGAACAGGAGTATAGCTTGAGAAAAAATGTCGAACCAGGGTAGGCCTCTACCTCCCCGGCAACGACGCCAAAATGTTATCACCAACCTTGTAGTTGCCTATGTATGATGGATTCTAGGATGGATGGTAGAGGGGTAAGCAACTAAGGAGGTGGAACCAAGACTGCCTAGACTCCCAAATGGATGGTTGTCACACCAATCAAGGCAGTCTTCACTTTATGTTATCTAAGTCCAAGACAATAACGGGGGAGACCTAGATCTACTCCCGACAGGAGAGATCAGACCTAGACACCAAATCAGATCAATTATGGATTGAGGTACGTAAGGTGTAAGGTAATAAGAAACTCTAGATCTATGGGTAGTAGTAAATGGACTTGGGCTTTGGATGAGGGCTTCAGTCATATGAGGGTTGATATAAAGTGACTTATGGGGAAAGATACTAGATCTATGGTTGAGGTAATAACAACTGATGAAGATAACCACTGTCTTGGGAAACATAACCGAGATAGGGTGATCAAGGATAGAGTTGGGACTATCTAGTACCAAAGAGATAGACTCAGTGAGATATATGACAATGTCAGATTACCCGAGTTTATCAAGGAGTGGTCAGTTTTCAAGGGAAAGAGGTCAAGGAGGGGATAGCGCTACGCTTAGGGATCAGTGCCTATCAAGCCTTGGGTAATAGAGTCAGTATTAGCATAGCGTTTCAGTGAACCCACCTGGGATATGCCCTGATCTATTGACCCAAAAAAGGATTTGTCCTGGAATATTCATGTTGCAAGGAAATCAACAGAAGGAGGGCTAGTGCTAGGGTTTGGGAAGGAAAATCTGCAGATATAGAGCCATTAGGAGACTATCATCTCAGCGTTGGAGTGGAATTGAGATCAACACAGCTTGATCTACAAACCTAAGTAAAAAAAAACAGGAAAAATCAGATATGGAAAAGTCAAAATCTGATGAGGGAGGCTAGGAGGTTGAAAGCCAGTTTTTTAGATCTAGGGAAACCTGGAAGGAACTAGCTCAGCATTAGGGGTGTTCTGGAATGAGGAAGACCTGATCTACACACCCATGTACTTATTTTCTGGAAAAAGTCAACTCTTGGAAAAACTCAAATTTTCAGTGGGGCATTGGGGTTTGAGCAGTCAAAAAGTCAGATCTAGGGAAAACCAGTCACAATTAGAATAGCATTGAGGATGATTCAATGAGAGGGAGGCCTGATCTACAAAACCCAAAAATTGTTTGCTCAAAGATCAAGCGTTTCCCCGATTAAATATTTTTTGGATTTTTATTATTTAGGAGTTTTTTTTTCTTCAGAAAAATTGAAGAAAAGCAAGTACAATGGAGTTAGATCTGAAAGAGAAGAGACTTACCTATTAGATATTACTTGGAAATGCTTGTAGATGCCTTGATGATGATGATCCTCGCCATCCCGATCAATTTGAGAAGATTGAAACGAGTTATATGTCATGAATTTGCCTGAGGAGGTCAACGCGCCCTCTCTCTTACATAACAAACGTCAACCATATCATATTTTCTATGACATGAGAAAGAAGCTATATGCTGCAGAAAAATATAAACAAGAAATCACAGGTCACCACAACACTGATGAAAACTTCGTCATAAAAAACGAAGACAATCCAAGCGAGTTGAGGTCCCCCTGCAAAAACGCCCAAGTTGAAGTCGTCCTCCTGTAGACAAGACAATGATCCCAAAAAATATAAATGTCATAACAATTTCCCGAATGCTAGGAAGCAAAAGACTTTCCAAACACCATTGAAGAACATCAAATGCAAAGCAGATCCAGAAAATATCCACACAAAAAATATTTATATTAATCAGATCCAAGAGCCAAAGACCCCTTACAAATGAGAAGCTCTCTCCTTTAAATAGAAATGAGAGAACCACAATCATAACCGAATCCTAACCACTTTCAAAACGAGTGGCTAAGATTGAAAGATAAAATATTCTAATCAATGGTTGAGATGAGCTCAACATACAATACATGGACCAATATAACCATAAAGTACCAAAGTGGACTAAAACACCCAACAAGAGGGTACCCCACTCAACAAGAAATAAATGAAGCACATGGTGGGTCCATGGAGTGTTAAGTAGCTCCATATGGGTGCCCCATGGCACAATAAAATAATATAATATTTTAATTCTTTGACTTTGTGTCTCCTTGAGGAAATCGTGAGCCTCCCAAAATCTCCACAAAATAATATAAAAATGCCCCAAAAATAGGTGTGGCCCCAATCAGGTACTGCAACTGCTGGAGAAGGTGCGGAGGACATCGCTCTCATAATCATGACTCATACCATGTCATTTCCTTGCCTCAGTAGCCCAAATTGATTTCTTCAATAACCATTTAATCATTTTTTAATCTGCCTCGGGAAACATGAACCTGCCAAAACAGCCTCCTAGGTTTCCTGTGTTGTCAAATTGAGCCCACTAGGCTCTCTGGGATGGGGGTACTGTGGTACAATCAAGTGGTTGCACCCCCTATGCCCATACAATGCCCTAGGAGATCCAAATGAAACATCTCCCTGCTCAGACACATCATCCTGTGAATCAAAACTGCATCAGAAAGGTAAAATGAGCCTGATTATCTCTGCAAGTGCCCAAAACTAAAAATAAACTATCTAATTAGACTCAGAGAGTCCAAATCCATCTAGGGTGTATACTCATGCCCTTTCCAGATAGATTTTTATCATTCAAGCTAGCATTATGATCTTAGGATATTTAACTGAGAGAATAACATGCACATCAATAAAACACAAGAGACAAGAGACAAAAAGAAATTTCCTCGGGGAAACATAAAGGAGAAAACCCCATAACTTCCTCAGAGATAGAATCAACACCAAAAGTAAAACCTGAAAACATAAAGATGATCTCCCGACATCAGTAGTCTCTCTCTCTCTGATCCTAGTGTCTTCTCTCTCACTCATGCGCCCCAATGAGTGAGTGTGTGTGTGTGATAAATAGAGAGTCTCACTCTCTATTTATATTCTTTTGTTCACTTGAAGCCCACTCCAACATGTCGGTCTCACTTAACAATTACTTACTAGAGTCGACATCTCTAGGAGTGTCTAATAATCTTAGTGCCCCACAACTTGTGGGGACTTTGCCTCCTCCGACCAACAAGGAGGGATATCCTTAACACAATGGTGGGGACTATTGCCCCGACTTACAATGACTCACCTAGGGTTGACCTCTCTAAGATAGTCTAATAACCCTAGGGCCCCACAACTGCGGGGACTTTAACCCTTGACCAATAGGAGGGTTACCCACAATGACTTGACATGACTTGTTTACATTATAGAAACTCCCGATCGGAACATCGGGGCATGACATGACTCAATTACATTACAAACACTTCTCGGAATAAACATCAGGGTACAATACATAAGATATACAAGTGAATACATTCCGAAGTTACAATTACATCAACATCCAGGTCTCTGCCTGATCATCAACAACATCCAATAAACAAAATAATCACATCTGGGCATCAATAACTGCTCTGTAATTAACTAAATGGCTACATTAGTCCTCAAATCTGAGTGTCCTGAGACTCAGTCCTGACATGGGAGAGTACAATAGTCCACAAGTAAAATAATGATCCAACATAACTGCTCATCTTGGCATCTCATATGTAAAAGATCTGGCTGAAAAATGTAATGTATTTGAAAAATAGAATATGGTAGCCCGGCTACTATATATGTGATAACATATACGTGAAGGGAGGGGAGAGGTGGAAGTTTTGATGGAGATGAAAGCCGCACTGGACCCCAAGGGGGAGATACTCTACTCGTCGGTGAAGGGAGGATATCTGTGCAATGGGAGTTTTGATGGAGTTGCCTACAATGAGCATGGCAAGGTGGCAAATGTTTCTCTGCAAGGAAAAGGATTATCAGGCTCAATACCCTCAGCAGTTGGACAGCTAAAATGTCTCACTGGAATGTATTTGCATTACAACAGCCTTCAAGGGAAGATACCCAGAGAGCTTTCTAACTTAACTGAGCCACTGGACCTTTATCTTAACATCAATATGTTTGCGCCGAGAGGCGCTCTACAACCCAGTATGGGGGAGATCTTGTAACGTTACGTAACGTTATGTAACATTACGTAACGTTACTTTTATTAATAAAAAAATGATTTTTTAATTATAGGCCAAAATAAATGTCGGCCAAAAAAACAATCTAGTATGGGGGAGATGTTGTAATCTTCCTAGCTAACAATACAATAAAAAGTAAAAATTTAATTATCCGTTAAAAAAAATGTGGGTTAGGAAAAAAACACATATGGGGGAGATGTTGTAATGTTCCTACTTAACAAAATAATAAAAAATAACAAATTGAATTATCCACAAAAAATGTTGGCCTTGCACATGGTTTTAAAACCATGTGCAAGGCCTTCTAAACAACCCATGGTTTTACTATACATGGTTTAGGAGGGCCTTGCATATGGTTTTAAAACCATGTACGAGGAAATGTTGTAATGTTCGTTCCTAACAAAATAAAAAATAATAATAAATATTATATGTCGGCATAAATAATATTTTATATTAATAATAAAATTATTATATGTGGAACTTAAATAAAAAAGATGTGTCTTTTGGTTTAAATCAAATCAATGGATACCTAAGAAGAGGTTTGCACCTCGAGAGATTTGATCCCTCTCGGCGCTTGATAGAACCTAGGATTTGGATCTATGCTGGTATCTGGTCCCATTCCCAAGGAGCTAGGAGACATGTCCAACTTGCAAGGTATACATTCTCACTTGAACACTGTCTAGATTTGTAGTTTTTTTTAACAGAAACAACAAGTAATCATTTGTTGTGTTGGGATAACTAAGGTTGAAACAAACATTTGTATTTGTAGCACTCCAGCTATGTTGCAATGGGTTGACATGGTCTATACCGATGGAGTTGGGGTCTCTGAAGAAGCTCAATGTTCTTGCACTGCAACACAATGATTTAAATGGTGCAATACCAACATCACTAGGAACAATGACATCACTGACAGGGCTGGACCTCAGCTTCAACCCACTCTTTGGGCCCATACCCACAACTCTTACAAACCTACCTCATCTTGTTGTTTTTGACGTCGTGAACAATAGTCTCTTTGGAAATACTCCTCAAGGTGATATCTTCCTCATGCCCTGCACACTTAAAGATTAACAATATTATCTAAGATTCCTTTTTTTTTAATCCTACAACTTACAAATGGGACAATCGCTAATTTAGCTTGTCTTGGCTTAGCAGTGAGACATCTTCGTTTTGTTGTTTTCTTGGGGTTTTTTAGGTTTATTAGTAGCAAAAACCTATCTAAAACTGGGTCTGAATTGTTTTGTTGGGGTTTTAAAAGTTTATTTGTAGCACAAACCTATCTTTAACTAGTTCTGAGGATATTATATGTTTTCTTGTGGGTTTATAGGTTTATTAAGTATCTCAAACCTATCTAAAACCGGGTCTGAGGGTCTGATATTTTGATTTTGCATATTCAAGTTCCAATGTTTGATAGGTCAGCCATTTTTGTGAATTCCGGTTATGCATTCACGAGCTTCACAAACTCGGTGTGCATTTCATATGAGTCACCCATCAGATCAACTGAGTTTAAAAATGCCCCCAATGCACCATCTAGATTCAATGCACAGTCAACACACAAACTTATAGTTAATGGATCACCCGACCCTCATTTTGATGCATCCTCAAGCTTCACAACCTCAAGGCCGTGCATATCACAGAAAAGTCATCCAACTTTCAATGGATCTTTCCTGGTGTCCATATTGAATACAACCAATGCACTATTTAGATTTAAGGCCCCATTGCATATATTCATGCATAAACATGAGTTGATGGAACATCACACCCTCAAACTGAACATGTCCATGTATGGTGCATATCACAGTTTAGATGGTTTACTAGGTATATACGCATATATTACACATTTAGGCACATACAAGGATGGAAACTTGATGGATGACCACACCCTCAGTTTGAATCTGTGTACGTAAGGTTTTCTTCCAGTGAAAGGTGCATATTAGAGTCACCTTAATTTAGACTGCTAATGTCCCTATTCAATGTATCCAATGCACCAGATTCAATGCATTGTCACGCATATAGGAAGTGGAACATACAAACATCAAAATTTGATGGATCACTGCACCCTTGATTTGACCCTGTGAATGCAAGGTTTCCTTCTAGTGCAGGTTGCATATTAGATTCACCTGAGTTGTGACTGTTAGTGTACGGTTTAATATACCCGATGCACCATCTAGATTCAATGCATGGCTACACATCTATCCACATAAATTCAAAGAGTTGATGGATAACCACAACCTCAATTTGTATATGTGAAAATAAGGTTTGCTTCTAGTATAAGATGTCTACATAACGAGAGTTTGAATGGGTTTGTGCCAGTGTCTATATTTAATGCACCCAATGCACCATCTAGATGCAATGTACTGTTCCAGATTACAGCCCACATAAAGGCAAAAGGTTGATAGAAGTGTGCTACCATTACCCAGCCTGTATAACCTTGCTTTTCTTGGTTCAATTATAATGTTTGCGTGTAAGAATTGTTTATAGTATATTTTTATGACAAAAATGAGTTCATATAGTGTGGTTTCTCTTGTATTTTTTAGCTTTTAAGCAAATTCAAGAAGGATTCAGGTATGGAAACAATTCAAAGCTCTGTGGAAAAGACTTTGTTGGGCTTGCAATCTGTAATGCCATTTTTCCATTAATAAGGCCAGAACCTCTTGGCTCACGGGCACCAAATTTAACTGCCAAATTTCCCGGAGACTCAATAGTACCTCCATTGTAGAAGATTCTAGAATCTGCAGATTTGTCAAGAAGTTGCCAAAATTGCTCCAAAACCTTTAAAACCCCAAGAATTGCCATTGGTGTGGGTGTGATTGCTTTGATATGTGGAAGAATCATGGTAAGATTTTTCACATTCTCATGGTTTCGAAGATGAAAACAGAAGATTAGCAGTGCTTATGAGACAACAGACCAAGTATTGATAATTCAAAGGTTTTTGGAAGGAAATCTATCACTCCACTGATTAGTCTAGAGTACTCAAATGGTTGGAATCCTTTTGAAGATGAAGGAACAGGATGTGAACGCTTTTAGAGCTTTAGATTTAACCTTGAGGAAATGGAATCTGCAACACAGTGTTTCTCTGAAAAGAATCTGCTGGGAAAAAATAACTATTGTGTTGCTTACAAGGGGGTATTGAGAGAAAAGTCTTTTGTGGTCATCAAAATCATAAATAAGATGAGTTGCAAGACAGTGGAATTGGAATTCCAACAGGGTCTCAAGACTTTGTCATCACTTTGGCATGGAAATGTGGTTAGGTTAAGAGGCTTTTGTTGTTCCAAAGGCAGAGGCGAGTGCTTTCTTCTGTATGATTTTGCACCCAAAGGCAATCTATTGCAATTTCTGGATGCAAAAGATGGGAGGGTACTCGAATGGCCTGCCAAATTAAGGATTGCACATGGTGTTGTGAAAGATAAGCCTTAAACCCTTCTTCCTAGTGGATTTCCTTGTTGGTATTCACTTTTTGTTTGATGTTAGATATAAGTACACTTATGAACCATACACATTCTGTCTTAACTAACACGTTCACAAATATCTTCAACAAACTTCACTATCATAGACCTCTCTTAACCCTGTTCTGATACGCATCTTGAGGTTACCAAGCCCAAGGTTATGTATTTCTATCCCAATATTTTATATATAGGCCTTTCTGTTCAAACCCAATGCATCCAATGTACTATCTCGATTCTAATTCTATAGATTTAATGCACCTAAGCCCTATGTACACATACAAACACACAAGATTGATGGATCAATCGTACTCTCAATAGAACTGACCTTGCATTTGCTAATTTGTCATCTAGATTTAATACACTGATACTAATGCACACAAAGAAATACAAAGAATTGATGGATCACCCCACTCTCATTGGGTCTAATATCACTTCATATCACTTCTTGAATCTCTGGGCATGACTAGAAACTAACATAGGCCCATCTATATCTCTGGGTCCAATATGCCCCTCGAAATTGTAGATTTGTGCCAAGTTGTGAAGTCGAGATGCATCATTGATCTTCAAAACCCCGAGTTGCACATCTAACCTGGGTTTGGATGGGTCTCTGCTAGTTTCTACATCCAATGCACCCAATAGATTGTCTAAATTCAATGCTCTGCTGCATAAAGGTACACACAAACAAGAAGAGGTAATGAATCACCCAACACTCACCCAAGATGTGGAATGAACTGCACTTCTCTGGGTGCAACCAACTAATAAAAATAACCTTTGCGCAAATGCATAAGCTACAAACAACTTGATTTGATCTCAAAAAGAACAATTAGAGGAATGTTACACAAAATTCCTTAGCAGAGAGAAGTTGCCACATATACAGTACAGGCAAGCAAATGATGATAATATAAAATTGTTCAAACAAATGTTCCACATTTTCAAACACAATTTCCAACCCTTTGGGAAAAATCATTGTACTAGTGGTTTTTAAAAGCATGTAAACTAGCACAAATTCATCTGTATCCGTTACATGCCCAAAGGTATCAAATTTCCCAAGGTACTAATCTCAATGTGTCCCTGCAACTACTCAAAGAGTGTTTTATGGTTGACACTGTAAGAAATTTGGTTACCTCTCTGTGTGTAACAACTCCACACGAGTGTCAGGTCTGTTTTAAATTTTAGAAACATTATTTAAAAAAACTAACATAGATGTTATAGTACATTGACCCCAGGATACACAAAAAACAAAGAAATGTTGATAGATGCCTAGGACACAAAAATATTGAGCATCAACCAACTCCATAGATTCATGGAAAACATACCTGCATTCAAGAATTTGGAGTATTGGCTACTTTTGTAATCAAAATTCTCCATGAAAGGAACATATTTTGATAAAATAACTTGTAAATAGGTAATATCATTGGTATGGTATATTTTAAGCCTATCATTTATTTATTTCTATATTTATTCACTGTTTGGCTTTGTTATCTGGTATCGACCTGTGCAGGCATTGAGTATCTACATGAAGGCATAATAAAAGTTGTTGTGCATCAAAATATCTTAGCTAAGAAGATTCTTCTTTATCAACACTTAAATCCTCTTCTTTCAGATTGCGGTCTGCACAAACTTTTAGCATATGACATTGTGTATTCAATCCTGAAATCTTTTGCAGGCATGGGATATTTGGCTCTAGAATACACCACAGTCGGTCATCTTACAGGGAAAAGTGATGTGTATGCTTTTGGGATCATATTGCCGCAGCTTCTCACTGGAGAAACAAGGATAAACTCTTCTTCAATAAGGACTCTTATACAATCAAGGAGGCCAGATGAATTCATTAATATAAATCCAGGGAAGAAGTACTCAAAAGATGAGGCTTCTCATTTAGAATGCATTGCATTGGACGACACTGGCGAGGTTGTTGCTTAAAGGCCTCCTTTCAGTGTTGTACTGCAGAAGTTGGCCAGAATTGATGACACAGAGCAATGATGACTACTTCAATTCACTTGATTAGGCATGGCATTTTATAACATGGATTAATTTTGTTTCTTCATCTGAACACCTCTATTTGGTCTTTTGGTTAATGATCCATATCCATGTGTAAGAGGTTTTGTATTTACTCGGAACACTCACTAACACTTTGGGATCCTTCAAATCCCTTGATCCAAATACCTTTTTTTTCCTTCCTATATAGATTATACATATGCCAACATTTAATTAAGAAAACAAATTAAGCCCTTTCAAAAGTGCATTTCAGTTTTTGAATTTTGATGTTTGAATTATGCAAGTATTCTTGAATATCTTAACTATTTGGAACAACACTTCCATTCACTATCTTAACTATCATGATTCTATTCCTTCCTTTTCTGTTTTGATCCTTGAGAGAGCATTGCAGAGTGCTTCATTCTCTCAGAGGTTATTTTCCAGTTTACATTGTACTGTGAATAAGGAGATCAAATAGTGGGGTTAGCAGCCCTAATTTTTTTTCTTCAATTCCATAGATTTCAAAGAAAACCTAAAAAATAGTCTTTAAAAACTTGGATTTCAAAAGAGTAAAACATGGAGATCAGACCACCATGGAATATTACCAATCAGATTCATGTACCTTGTGATCAAAGCTAATAAAGGGGATGCATGGCCCACATATTCATCCAGGAACATAGCTTTAGATTCCACCCTCTTCAATACCTGGTCTAAAACAATCTTTTTCTTCCCACTTTCCATCCTCAATCCTTTCTTTTACAATAGTGCATTATTGCCATGGAGGCATCATAACCTGTAAAAAGGGTCCCAACCTCCCAATCCAAGTCGTCTCAGGCATCTCCCATGAAGCCTTAAAAGTGATAAGTCACAATAAGCACAAGACTTTGGATACCTTATGCGTTTACATATTCTTTCATATTCATAACTGCTCAGTTCTCATATTCACAATCACTATATAATTATTCATTAGTGAAATGATCTTTGTATTTGTACAGCTATTATTCTTTTCTTCAAATCCCTTATTTCTTTTGATCAATGGTAGGGGGCTGTAGTTGTTGTTCAGTGGATGGAAATTTGTTTTATTGAGGGTGTCTTGAGACGAAGTACCGTGTGATGACTGTTGAAGAGTAAGCAACTTCTGTTGTGATGTTTCAATTTTTTTTTTCAGGATTATAAAATGCTTCAATTTTCATGGTGCTATGAATCTTCTATAGAAGGGCCATTGGAAGATACATACAATGTATTAAGAGAAAAGCATAATACCTTGTGTGAAGAAGTATTTTAATATATGTGTAGAGATGCATGATATATTCATAAATTGTTTTAAGAAAATTTTATAGGAGTAGTATCAGCGCTAACCAAAATGTTTCCAACTGGATGGAATTGGGTAGACCAATTTTTACGCTGTAGGCGTTTTTCTATATGAAGGTTGTTCCCTAACCTAAGATTTTTCGTGCAGAAAAAGTTTGTTTGCGCAGTTGCGTGTTAAAAAATTTCACTACTTTTACATCTTGCTTCTTCAACTCTTTTGTTAAAGCAGATGCATTGGATGTGACCTGTCAATCACTCCACTCCATTGATCATGGATTCGTCCCTGTCTATCAACGACATAATTTTGACAGTTGATTCAAGAGAGTTGTTATTTTTTCCACCACTCTCTTATTGATCCACCAAGTTCTGACACTATGTATAGATGTAACTGATCAATCAAAGTGACACTACCTACCCGACACCTCTCTGGTAGCCGTTATCTATCAAAAAATAATGCAGGTGAAGGAAGGAGTGATTGCCAACCTTTGCGGGGAATAAATATGAGGGTACAAACATAATGTTGAATGTAATGGTTGGGCTTCATGCTTGGTCTTCAAATAAAGGTGATCTTTGATGTTCTTAAAACTACCACTCACTTGTCAAATTTCGATAGAGCAAACGGTTGAGAGGGGTTTCGTTTGCTGGCGGCCCAGGTTCAAAACCCGCTGCTCCTGGAATGCGACATTTAAATCCAACCATGCAAAGGGTTGGTGCGATCCTCGGCTGATTTTGACACCCAACAAGTCACAGGGCACTTAACCAACAACAAAATAATTTGCCACCCACTTTTAAATTAAACAACATTAGATTTTTAATTTATATTAATGATGATAAATTATCATTTTATGTACAATTTTTTTTTTAATTTTAAATACAAATTAACTATATACACATGTTTTTCAAAACAATGTGTTTTCAATTGTAGCTACTTATAAATTTTGTCAATTATAAATTCTAAGAAAAGAAATTCAAAGAGCATTGCCATGAAAGAAAGTGGCCATTCATAAAACCTACAACTCAACACTCTAATTAAGGTTGTTTCTTTATTTCAGAATATTTATTAAAAAATATATATATATTTTTAAATCATTCATATATATATAATTAATAATTTTTATAATAATAATAATAATAATATAATTTTTAAAATTTTAAATAAAAAGTTAAGTGATATATAAAAATATATATATATACATTTTTCATTATTATAGGTTTTTTAAATATAATTTATTATAAATATTTAGTTTGAAAAATCATAATTTATTATAAATAACAAAGTTATACTTTGTATATAAATAATTTATTTAAGTCTACTATCTACATAATTCTCTGTTTTGCACTTTGGTGATATAAATGGAACAAAGAGATCCTACCAGTATCCTATCTTGTTTTTAGAGATTCTTTTGGCCATCTAGACACTCAATTGAACATTGCCTTATGCTATTCAAGTGGTTGTGGGGTTAAATTGAGAACCCATGTCAAGGGGAAGGTCTCAAATTCAATGCATTTGGTGTTGAACAAATCCACATCCATTGTATATGATGCTTCTTTGGAGTTAAAATCAAGGTTTAGAAGGGTATTTCAAGGCCATGTTCAACAAAGAGAAGCATACATGAGACAATTGCACCCCTTGAACATGTTTCCTCCAAGGTACACTTTGGAATTCATTGTTTCCCCTAGTGCACTTTTAGTTGAATGTTCAACTTAATGAATCTGTCCAATTCATGCCAAAGTCTCATTTACGAGTCCTTAAAAATGCCCTTAACCTTTCTTTATAAACACACTATTGTTTTTATAGGAATCCCTGAAATATCTGTGTATGCACATTTATGTTACTTTTTTGAAATAAATAATGGGCATAAGTGCATTAGCCGAATATAATAGACATATGAACTTGGCCTCCATTGTCTTTTATTGGTTAGTAAACAATCCCTTATTATCGAAGCAGGCTCTACCTTCAGCTTAAATGTTATTGATGAAGTGGTATATTTCTATCAAATTCACACGGGCCTTGCACTTAGCCTTTCCCTTTGAGATATACCACATTTGTGGTCCATCAAGGCCACCAACGTTTTCACTAGGCCTTGGATGTGGCAGTTAACTTCGTTGAAAGTGCTCCAACAAAGCTTTCAATTGGTTTTGGATGTGGTGGTTAACTCCATTGATCACATTGGCGTGGAAACATATTTTTAGAGGGTTTCAAACCAAGCTTGAGCATTATTAAAAGTGATTTGATTTCACCAATCAACCACAACCTGGTTGACAACCAAGCCCCTATTATTTATTTCAAAGTCATGGTTATGGAATTTCATTAAAACAAACTATTGGTGGAACCATATAGTGATTTGCAAAATTCAAAAATGTTATATCTAGGTTTTAGGAAGAATTAGAAACTGTCCATAGTAAATATTAACTAAACAAAATTAAGACCTCCAACTTAAAATACTACACATGTATTCTTTAAAAAACTGACACATTTTAAGACCTCCAACTTAAAATACTACACATGTATTCCTTAACAAACTGACCCATTAAAACTATATAATGGAAAAATAGAGAACTAGAAAGAGAAACTTTACGTCCATGGTTGGGGTTGGCCACACACTCCCCATGGATTGAGGGGTTGGAGGAACTAAGCATTCCTTTGAGACTTACATGTTTCACTAGAGGTGGGGGCATCATCCCCTTGGCATAGAACTTTAGTAACATACTGGGTGGCAGTTAACTCGTGATGTTGCAAATGAACATTGCCTATGTTAGTTTATGGCTTTGATTCTCAAGTCTTCAAACTGCTCAGTTTCTCTTTAATTTCCTAAATAAGAGTCTCTCTCTCCTTATTTCCTCTTAGAGGTCAAGAGGTCGAGGTTGCAAATATTCTTTCCACATTTCCTAAGACCCTTCATGAACCCTAGAGTTCCACATCTAGATAGCACAAATAGGAGGTGTGATCCATGAACTTGGTAGAGTTCCAACGCTGTAGAGATTATAGATTGGTGTAGACCACAAAGCTGTGGGCGGGGACTTGAAGCTTGTCACTGGGTGGAATTGAAGGATGACATGATTGCTGAGAGCCATTGGGAGTCTAGGAGGAAAAACAGTCGTTGTGAGCACTAGAGGTTTGCGGAAAAGATCCTAAGACAAAGATATAAGAATGAACACTTGCATTTTTAATCTTATCCTTTTGTTAGGGTTCTCTTTCAAATTTACATTTTTAAGCTTCTACTTTCAGAATGCTTCAATACTATCAAAATCACATTCACATGACAACAACTGAACTCTTTTTCCCTAAAAACAAGGCCTAGTGGCTCTCAGCTTCAACTTATCTCTTGGCTTTGTTTGGTTTCCTTTTAGACTCAATTATATATAAACATAATCATTGACAAATATGCCACAAATTTTTTAGAAACAAAAAATGCACTGCTCCTTTACAAAATACCAATTCGACATTAGTTTTCTCTTTTCAACCATTTTCCTCTTCAACAATAACCTATCGATGTATCATTACACCTTTTTAGGGCAATTGCTAATTATTATTATTACACGACATTGACCTTGCGCCTCCGTCGCATGGTTATCGCTGTCTCCAACACATTGTCAACTTTCGTTTTTTAGGAACTGAGTATTTGTCAATCTATTCATGTAAAGGATACAACATTTTCCCATAGTCCTACCTACAAAATATTAAAATAAAATAGGTGACATAATATAAAACTTATGAACCTCATACTATAAAAGTCAAAGCAATATCAGTTAACCATAAGAGCATTAACGATTATCTCACCTATACGGCATTATCGATTATCTCGCCTTCTATCGGAGCCATTATAGGTTATTACGGCGTAGCCTATCTCCTTATGTCTTGACCTGTTTCCACTCGTTTGATCCAATGGTTTGATGCTTTCTCTTATTGGCAGAGAATGAATGAAATTGGGTCGATTGCAATTAGTCTTCAATTGGCTCAACGACTCTACACAATCCACTTCTCAATCATTAAGCTGAAATGACCCCACACAATAATTATAGTTTCCCTTTGATAATTCGAGATCGATCCAAGATGGATTTTCTCCGAGTGTATCACACAAGTAATGCTATGGGTGCGCCATGTCTTAGTAATCTTTCGAGTGACGAAGGGAGAGGACTCTCTGAATTCAATACTTCTATTATGGCCTTGGGTAAGGATAACAAAAAGTGGGTTGGGTCCTTCCATCATCATCTTTATTGAAACCACAAGTGTTCTTACTGATTATGCAACAACACTAGATTCAGTCCAAATGAGCAAGACTACAAGAACATAATCTATGCCAAAACTTCCTCCAACAAAGGCCGTGAGAGAGAAAGCTACCTCCACATCCATTCAACTTGTTTATTTCGCATTCAATGTTAGAGATACTTCTCCTGGGAAATTATTCATTTATTTTAGACCCACGGACTTGAGACACATGCAACGTGACCTACTTGCAACCATTGTTACCTAATTGCACATTGGCGTTGCTTCGGAATGACCCCAATGCTTTGATGGTTGTTGCTCTCATAATGTATTGGTGGTACGCAACGATAAATGCAAGTCCAATAAAAGGACCCAAGTAGAAAATCCATTGCATAAACAAGTCGTATTCATTAGTCTTGTGTATAATCTAAGCAAGTATTAGCCCATATCATTAATCCTAACATTAAACTTGAAGCAGTCTACATGGTATTGATAAATACAAACTTGACAAATTTTGAATATAGTGCAAGTACTGCAATCTAGATTATGAGACTCATTATTCTACCCTAAAATAACCTTTAACCTAGAAATTGCCCATGTGCATACAATATAATACACAACACATGCATATTTCATATATCATTATAACTTAACCATAATCTACTAGTCATAATCTTATGAAAATTCCAAAGAAACCAATATGGAGTGTTAGATCATATCATTTTCTTCTATACACTTGCATTGTCCAAGCTCGCTCTATTTATGTCAAACTTTGAGCTACCGAATGCACTTATAAGAAACTATCAAAATACCCCAACAAGGACAAAATATGGAGATAAATGCTTACATGGTCATCCCATGATTGTTTGTGGCCATAAAACATTGCAACGTTGAAGCTCCTTGCAGGGTTGATGTTAGTCCTAGTGATGACAATGCTGTCCAAGTGCACCATGAAAATGACAAACCCAATAGGGAATGGAGCCAAGACCTACACAACCAAATAAGGTATAGTGAAACCTTTGTCTCTCTAAATAATAGAAAACAAACATGTATATGTATATATAAGCATACAAGAACATGGGAGTCATGAGCACGCTCCTTCAGGTCAGTTGTAGAGAAAACAGTGTAAACCAACACAAAGGTGTCTATGATTCCAATAGACAAAACGACATTGTAAGTGTATCTGAGGTGATCAATCAACGACTTCAACTTTAGCAAGGCACAGGTTATGGCTTTGTGCCACGACTTGTTGCCATGTGTGTCCTCCATCCCTTATCATTTTTTGCTTTGACATATTGGCTATGACATAATAAATGTTAACTTTTTGCCAACTTATCAGAGCTCTAGTAGTTAGTGCTTTGCCCCTTTACCCTTTTTGCTCCAACATATTAAATAGTGCTCCATACATTATCATTTTTTGCTTTAACATATTTTTGGTAGGAAATGTGCTCCAACACAACTTTCCCTTGTTATAATTTAATTCCAGTAATCAATTAAATCAATTTCTCACCCCAAAAAGATGTAGTAAAATATGTATGGTGCACTTAGTCTTTTATATTCTCTTTATATTTATATTGCTAGTTATATTATTGGAATATTTATATTGTACAAGTTGAAACATGAATTTAATGTTTTTGGTTTATCATCACTATAATTTGAAGATACAATTTTATCGCTAAAATTGTTGTTTTTAATTTAGAAATAGATTCAACATCTTTGGATGTATGCAATTGCATTAATCCAAAAAAATTGTTGGATTTCAAGTAAAAAATAACGGTTGTCCTTCTCATTTCTTTGAATGGCGGAAAACAACAACAACAACAACAAATTGTAGAACATTTAGACTATGGTTTTATATTGTCCCTGATGGATATCCGTCACACAACTCCGTCTAATGTGGATAGTGAATTCCACTCCTTTTATTATCTTCCCTAATTCAGGTTTTCATTAATTTTTAGTAAGATATTTTAGTTTTTGCATTAGCAACTTCAATGGACAAGTTCTATTTTGCACATCATGCCAACAAACAACTTACAACTTTGACAAAGTTATAGAATGCTTTAACCCATAAGGCTATTAAATGTTTGTTCTCGAGGAAAACTATTTTTTCTATTATTGTAAATTTTTTAATTATTTAGTGATGGGACAAATTTCTCATGGTTTGGTGGTATTCGTGTTGGATTTATGGTTATATCAAGAGGGGGAGTGAATCAATATAACATATTTTTCTTTCTTTACTCATTCATGAAACAATTCATAATAATATGCACAGGTCGATTCAAACCACATAACACAAGATGTAACATGGAAACTAAACTGGGGGAAAACCAAAATGGTTTTTATCTTTATGAATCTTTTTTTTTGTAAGCAACAGTAGAAATTCATATTAACAGAGAGAAAAAAGAGTACAGAGCATCAAAATCTTGCGATGGGGGCCTTAAACTATGAGGCCACCCGCCCATTCTATAAAGAAAACTAAAGTTCCTATTGGTTTTTTTTTTTAAATCTGAAAAATAGAAAAGTCTGCTCTTCCCAGAACTATACACGTTGACTGACATATTGCAAATTAGAAAATGACTGTGGATAGACATGAAAATTACACATAGAGAATTAGAAAATTTGTGAGACGTAGAGGGGACCGGGGATGGGCGTGGAACGTCTAGGGTGTAGCATCACCAGTAAAGAACTCCGACATCTCCTCCAAGATCGGGTAGGGTCCATACTCGTCCTCAGGATTCGACGAGGTAGTAGGTTGCAGCTCCTAAAGCGATTGAGCAGAATGGCACTGTTTGGATCCTCGCGATCGCACTTTATCGACATCATGATTTTGGTGTTCTCCATGTGATCCTGCACCATAACATTGGTTTTCCCGTAGCTGTAGAGGGCTTTCCACTCGTCCCCCGCTGGTCCATGTTGCCACTACCTTCCGCATTATCCTCACTGTGAAAAACTGTATAGCGCGACCAGTTGAAATTTGCTTCCAGGGTGCTCAACTGCGCATCGATTTTGTTGAGACAGGTACACATACTTTGCGCCATGTCCTTGACACCATTCCACTTGCTCGTTAGGTCCTACATCAACATGACCATCATGTTTTTAATCATCCAACAGTGATTTATTTTGCCATCGTTTCTTCTGGAGGATAAATGTTATGAAACCACCTTAGATTCTCAATCATTAATCACGCATCTATCAAGCATGGAAACCTGCGCCACATATCCATCAGCAACTCTGAGGTTCACCTTACAACGTCCACTTCCACAACCTATACTACCTCTTCACGGAGTGTTGCGTTGCCTTGTAATTTTCACCTTCAACTTTCTTGGTAGGCTGTCGGAGGAAGAAAGAATTAGCAGAAGCAGGAAGACAAGCAGGCCAAGAGAATGGAGGTTAGTAGGTGCCATGATGTGAAATACCAGCTTCATATAATGATGAAAAAACACGTGTAGGTGTTAACCCTTATGTGTTACGGCCAAGGTTCGACTAGACGACCCAACTTCTTGCGGGGTTGGCAGGCATTTCGCCACCCTGGGAATTTAAGTCTACCACGCCGTCGTCTACCTTGTTTCCTGCGTTGAAGCCACGCGTCGTGAGCGATAAGTGGCCCATGTGAAGTCCTCATGTATCACCTGCACCTGGGTTGGCATGTCCTGGATGGAGATATGTTAATAGGATATAAGTAATGCCTCCAAGTCGAGAGAATTAAGAATTCCAGCGTTTAGTGTGGAGTTACAGTGAACACCCTCATTGGCTAGTCGGTCATCCAATGAGCTGGCTTTTCTTCTGGCATGGTGGAAGGTGATGGATTTTTTTGTTTTTAAGAATTCATCTAGTTGGAGTAGACCAAACTCCATTCACCAGCTAGGTGAGATATTCTCCTTGTGTGCTCTATTCTATAGATGAGTGGCTAACAAGAGGATTATTTGGGAGTCTCTTCAACAATCAGTGGGAGAAAATTCAGGATCATGGCTATGCATGTTCCTTATGTTAGCCTAGATAATATAGTTGCATTATTGTTGTTGTGTCCCATGTATCCCTAATATGTGTGTTGTATAATCCATGCACAGTCTTGTATAGCTCCCCCAAAACCCGCTTCTCTTGGATTTCATTTGGACGCGCTGTCAAAGTTGAGTTTGTAGAATCCCGCCAGCGGCGTCTCCCGTTTCTCAAGACTAGAAGTGTGTGTTTTGGGGGGGTGACTGTGGTGAGTAAAGGCTCTTGGATCAACACACCACCCAAGCATAATGTCTTGTTCAGAATTAAGATTAGGATAATCAATGTCATTCTAGTTACCAATCATAAGAGTTTCTTGAAGTTTTTTTGTATGCCAACCCATACCTCCTCATCATTGTTGTGTTTCCCTTTGAAGATGCGGTTGTTCCTTTCCTTCTAGATATTCCAGACTACAAATCCTGGAATGAGCTCCCATAGTCTATTAAGGAACATGCTTTGATAAGGATGCTTACCCCACAGTTGGAGAGTTTTGATCACATCACCTTTAACTCTCTTGGATGTTTTGCATTTATCCTCCACAAAGTTCTAGATAGTATGGCTAGTGCACAAGAGTCCAAGATGTGGTCAATAGTTTCATAATGTTCTTCGCGTGCGACACAAAAGGAGGGACCATGAAATCCTTTCTTGACTAAGTTATCTCGTGCTAGGATCTTGTGATGAGTGAGCAATTAAAGGAAAGTAGATATTTTGGGCCAAAAGTTGGATTACCATATTCTCATCTAGAGGGGATTTGGAGGTTCCATTTGTCTTTGAGTTTGTAGTAAGTAGGCTTCTTTAGTGGTGAAGGTTCCTTTTGTCTTGTGTCCCCATTTGATGATGTCTTCACTGTCCCGTGCTTTTATACATCTCTTCTGAAGCTCCGACCAAATGGCATCCAAAGATGCATCACCTTTCGTCAGCGTTCACAAGGTAGGTTCTTTCCAGATGCATAAGTGGTCATGAGTTGTGTCCTTCCAAAAGTCCTGGACCGTTGTTATGTCGATCCTCTACATGATGGTCTGCAACTCCTGCAAATTAAAGAGGTCTGATAATTTGGGTAACTATTGCTAGGAATCATGCCACGAATTAGTGTGGGCTCCATTTTTTATTTCCCAGAAGCTGTGTTGTTGAATTAAGGCGCGCTAGAAGTTGGTTGCTCTCCATATCAGTGATCCTGGCGAGTCCAGGTCATAGCGGACCAGAGTGGGCATGGTCCAATCATGTGCATATTTCTTATTCCAAAATAGTGCCCAAGGGGTGATATTTTTTGCTATCCAATTCCACCTGATTTTGGCAGAGAGGATCTCATTGTTTATTTCAGGATCCCGAATGCCAAGACCTCCTTCTTGCTTGGGTAGAGTAACTATTTTCCATTTGACCAAGGCCCATTTGTGTTGATTAGATTCTCCTCCCCAGAGGAAATTTCATTGGAGATTGTGGATAAATTTGAGGACCCATTTAGGGGCAGCCAGTACTTAAAAGAGGTATAGGGGCATAGACTGCAGAATAGATTTAAGAAGGGTGAGTCTACTAACAAGGTTTAAGGTCCTGAAGGTTCAGGAAGAAATTTTGTTCTCCATCTCATCTAAGGGATCCTTCCAATAGGAATGTTTAATGGAAGAGTCAAAAAGGGAGGTACCAAGATACTTGGAGGGTAGGGAGGAGATGGAGAAGCTAAGATGTGAGCAACATTGCGTTGAGTGATTAGGTCGGTATTAAAGAAGAATATCTGAGACTTCTCTAGGTTTATTGTGGTTCCTGAAGCCTCAGAGAAGGTGTGAAGGACCTTTGAAAAGCAACGGGATTCCTGAACAGAGGGATGGCCAAAGAGAAGATTATCTTCGACAAATTACTGGTATATATGAGGGGAGTTGTCATGCAGAGCAAGCCCTCTTATAGATCCTTCTGAAAGTTTGGCTATTAGAATTTTGCCCAGGCCTTTAGCCATAAGGATAAAAAGGAAGGGTGATAGCGGGTCTCCCTGGCAAATGCCTTTGGTAGGGGAGAAGGTGGCAGAGGGTGCTCCATTGACCAAGATAGAAAAGAAGGCTGAAGAGGTGAGGGGAAGGATCCACTTGGTCCAATCTTGACAAAATCCAAAAGCAAGAAGAAATTTTCAAGAATTCCCAGCTGGGTTTGTCGAAGGATTTGGAAAGGTCAAGTTTGGTAAGCAGTCCAGGATTTTTAGTAATTTTCAAAGAGTGGGTGACCTCATGGGATAGGATGATTCCATCCCATATTTGTCTTCCTCCAACATAGCTCATTTGCTCAGGTGAGATGAGAAAAGGTAGGAGGATTTTTAGTCTGTTGGCAATCATTTTAGTGATTATCTTATAAACCACATTACAAAGAGAGATGGGTTGGAACTTACTAGGAGTTGCTGCCTTTGTCTCTTCTAGAATTAGGGTGAGAAAAGTTGCATTGAGAGCGATCATGACCCAAATTTTTTGACGTGATTCTTCAACCAACTCTAATACTTCAATATTGACTAGGTCCCAATAGTGATGGAAGAAGTTAATGGTGAAACCATCTGGTTCAGGTGCTTTATCTTCCGCAATCTGATTAACGATAGTCTCCACTTCCTGTAAAGATATGATCTTCATCAGTGCAACATTATGATCCGAGGTAAATTTCCTAGGAATGTGATTTGTAAATTTCTTGATGGACTGTGCCCTTGAAGAAACAGGTTCAATAAGTAGGTCTTGGAAGTAGTGAATGAGTTCCTACTCGATTTCTTCCTATGTTTCCAGCGTGAAACCTTTCTCAATTTTGAGCCTGGAAATGCGATTATGTCTATGGCACTGAATGACGGAACGATGGAAGAAGGATGTGTTCCTTTCCCCTTCTTTAAGCCAACCAATCCTTGGCTTTTGCTTCCAGAACATATTCTCCTGTTCACATGTTTTGTCAAGTCATGCCGTGACTTCTTTTTCCTTGAGTTTGTTGTCCATAGTTTGTCCCTCTTCCATGATGATTTTTTGAATATTTTCTAACTCTTTTTTCAAAACACTATTGTCTTTGAACATATTCCCAAAGGTTTTGTGGTTCCAGCTTTTAAGCTTTCTTTTGAGAAGTTTGAGCTTTTGTTGCATTACTTCCATCTTGGAGCGGCCTGAGGCATTCATGTTCTCCTACCAGCCATGAATAGAGTCTTGGAAGGTCGGATGGCAGAGCCAAAAAAATTTAAAGCAGAAGGGTTTAAATTTTTGGGCTTTCGAAGTCTGCCACATAAAGGAAATAGGCCAGTGATCCGAGCCTGCGGAAGGAAGCACGATTGTGGCCAAATGTCCACCATCTTCAATGAGGTTTTCAAAAACTAATAATCTATCCATCCTTGAGGCAATGAGCATATCTCCTTCTCTTCTGTTATTCCAAGTAAAGAGACCCTCTGAGGTGGGGAGGTCCACCAGTTTGTAGTTGTTTACGAGTGCTTTGAAGCTGAGATCCTTAAGTGTTAGAGTTCTTCTTCCTCCTTTCTGTCATTGAGAGCAGTGATCATGTTGAATTCTCCTCCAAATATGATAAGTGATTCTTCATGTTGTTGCACAAACTAGTCCATGTAGTTAAGTAGATCTAATTTCAGAGCAGGGGTTTAAGGTCCATAAATATTCAACAGATAACCATGAAACCTGGTTCCCAAAATGTGGAAAGAGGCAGACAAAGAGATATGGTAAAAGAAAAATTGTTCAAGGCTACTAAAGAGGGATCCCAGGCCACATTAATTACCCTAGAGGAGCCACGAGCATCTATAGCTATACCTTGACAGCCTATCCATAATTTGAAAGGTGTGGTTGGGACATTTTTCTCTTGTAAGAATAAAACCATCAGCTTGTCTTGAAGAATTTTCCTTTTTGATCATCCTGTGAACTTATGTCGATGCTCACCGGTCGGTACACAAAGTTGTCCAATCTTATATAGCAAGGTGTCTTTCAGGAAGTAGTTGGTAGCAGACATCATGTTGGTCTGAAGTTATCGATAAATTGCAGAGAAGTCGCAGTCTACCGAATACAATTGCGGCCAAGTAGTGGTGTCGTAACCTTGCATACTCATCACTGTAGACAGTAGAGTAATGGGTGGTATGCTTAGACAATTGGTTGCGGCATTGGATTTTCCTTTCCGATACTTAATTACCAACTGAAATTGTTGTAGGTAATTAATCCACTTGAGTTGTCGAGTTGTCTGTAGTTTCGACTGGGACGGAGTGAACTGCAAAGCTTTATGGTCAGTGAGGATGACCATTTCCTTGCCAAGAATGTAGTGTCTCCATTGCGTAAGAGCTTGCAAAATGGCGTACAGTTCTTTTTCATACGTCGAGTACCTTCTAATAATGTCGTTGAAAGTCTCGAAATGAAACGCGACTGGGTGACCTGACTGAGTGATCACTACGCCAAGGGCATAGTCCGATGCGTCCATCTCAATCTTAAAGGGCTGATGCAAATCAGGTAACACAAATAATGGTGTAGTACAAAGCTTGTTTTTGAGTTGTTTAAAAGCTTGTTGTTGTGTCGGTGTCCTTTTGAAGACAGTTTTCCTATGTCCTTTCGTCTGCGATGTGGCTGAAGCCAAGTATGAATCGTCGATAGAAATTCGCCAAACCAAGAAAACTTCTTAGTTCATGAATGTTTTGAGGAATGGGTCAATCTTTGAGGATATGTACTTTTTCTGGGTCAACATGAATGCTTGTAGAGTCAATTACATACCCCAAATATTTGATGTTGGTCATCGCAAATGAGCATTTTTCCATGTGAAGATATAGCTGATGTTGCTTGAGAGTGTTGAAAACTTGTCAAAGTTGTTTGACATGTTCTTCCCATGATCGACTGAAAATCAAGATATCGTCGAGATAGACAATGGCACACTTACCGATGAAAGGTCATAGAAGGTCATCCATATATCTCATGAAGGTTGCAGGTGCATTGGTTAAGCCAGAAGGCATGACTAACCATTCAAACAATCCTTCCTTGGTTTTGAAAGTTGTTTTCCATACATCAGTGGACTCAATTGGAATCTGGTGGTATCCCGACTTGAGGTCAAGTTTCAGAAAGAACTTAGCACCTTTCAAATTGTCGATGATTTCATCAATATTTGGAAGAGGGTATCCGTTCTTCACTGAAATTTTGTTGAGAGCTCGATAGTTGATGCACATGCGCCAAGTCATATCTTTCTTTGGAACTAGGATGACTGGACTTCCACAAGGATAGGACTTGGGGAAAATATGGCCCTCGTCGATCAAATCCTGTATTTTCTTGTGAATCTCTTCATTTTCGAGAATGGATCTTCTGTATACAGATGCGGTAGGTAATGAAGAACCAGGAACAAGTTCAATGGAGTGTTTTACCTGACAATGCAGAGGTACTCTGTTTGCTGCTTGAAATGTGTTATGGCATTCCTTAAGAATGATGTCGATATGTTGTTGTTATCGGGAGCTACGCTAGTTGGTGAGTCGACTTGTTGCTGCAATATTCCTGGAATGTTGAGGCTTTATCATGACTAATGAAAACGCTTGAGCATGATTGATAAGATTCTTTGTTTGTTTGGCAGATATCATCACAATTGTTGATGGGGGTTGTCGCTCTGGTATGCCATACCATTGATTCTAGATTTTTACAATCACCTTCTGAGGCTGTGACTAATATGTACCGTGTCGATTCTATAGGCAAGGTTTTCTAAACAAGGCATCGGCTATGGAAAGTGGTGCCATGTAACATAGTACTTCATCTCTAAAAGGCTTCATGAAATAGTTGATTTGGCATTAGCGTGTGATCCTTAGTTCCTGCCCATCCTTCATCCAACCAATATTGTAAGGATGAGGATGTGGAGTGGTGACAAGACCTAATTTCTTCACAAGATATTTAGAAATGAAGTTCTTCAGGCTACCATTATCCACAATAATATGTAATGGATTTTTTTGAACCCATATCCATGTATGAAACAGGCGTTCTCGTTCCTCCTCATTGACGATAGTTGAGGGTTTCAGAGTGGTTGAGGTTGAAGCCAAGAGGGTTGATGCATCTGAATCAGATTCTACCAAGGTTTTGCTGGACATGTCGGGTGTCGACAATTTTCAAAAAATGTCTTCCGAGCTTTACATTCTAATGTATCATGCCATGCTAAACTGTGACAATCACGCCATTTGCCGATAGGATCTTGTTTGTTGTGATCCTTCTTATCTTTCGAAAATTTATTCTTTCGATGATTAGGATTTGGCAGAGTCGGTTGAGAAGGGTTCTTGAACTTGTCAGAGTTGGATGGTGACTTCTTGTCGGATGTTTGACCTGTTGACTTATTCGTGAAACATGCTTTTCCTTTATGTTTAGCTTCAAGCTTGCTGACATAATGAAATGTATTCGCAAGTGTACTAACAATCAGAAAATCCATCTCTTGCTGACTATACGGAGATAAAATGCTAACGTACTTCGGCACAAGAAATTTCTCTTCTTCTTGAACGAAAATTCTAGCCATGAGTTGATAAAACACATTGTTGTAACTTTGTACGAACTGGTCTTTCCATTGCCTTAGCTGTTGCCACTTCTTATACTGTTCTTCAAGATACTTGGGCAGGTAGAACTCCTTTCGAACAATTTCGAGAAATTTTACCCATGTGTCTATGGGGTCATCTTCTTTTTCCATCTTTGTCGATAGATTCTCCCACCAGCAGTGTACAGAGATTGACATCTTTAAGGATGCAATGGTGATATTTTCACTTCATAGAGTTGATTCACTGAGTAATAAGATTCCAGTTGTTACACCCAATTGTCGATGGATTCCGCGTCAATATTGCCTTCAAGGTTCGGTATTTCCAGATTCATTTTCACTTTGAAGGGGTTGATTTTATTGGAGTGAGGTCATGTTGAGGATTCCCCGGAGTTCGAAGTGACCCGCATGAGAATCTCACTAAACTGGGCCAACATATCGGTCCCCTAGCGAGACAGTGCTTTTTCTATGAGTTGTTTTGTCTTGTCAGTTGCATGTCTAATGTTTGCATATTCTGCCATCTTTTTTGAATTCAAAGGAAGTGTCTGCTTGTGTTGCTGAGTTTGCAAACATGTTTGAACAGGCATAAGTTAAATAACTCCAATGGAAGTGCTTATGTAACTTAATCTCTATACAATATATTGCTCTAATACCAATGATCTAGGCCATGCCCATGTGCACCCTGGGGACAACAGTCAATTGAATGAGTCGAGATCTATTATGGAAGAAGCATATAAAAAGAACTAGCAAAGTAGGAAATACACTTAGGTCGACAGAAAGTATACGAACAGACAAAATGCAAGAATTCAAACCATTTTATTACTTCTTCTCCATGAAAGATGGAGGAATCAGAATATTGTATATTACATTAGTGTACATGCTTATATAGGATGTTGAGATGCTTGGGTGACTACCCATTATGTTCAATTACAAAAGAAGTTATAACAGTTCAGAAGTTCAATCATCATAGATGACTGTAAGACAAACCATGTTGGTATGTTGTATGTCGAGGTGAACCTGTCGAAGGGAACATGTCAAGGTGGAACTATTGAGGCGAACCTATTGGAGAGACATGTCAAGACATACTTGTTGATGCGAACCTATCGAAGCAATCAGAGTAGTCGAAGCAATCAAAGTGATAGACTTTGTCGAAGCTTGACAAATTGCCAACTGTAGGTTGGATTAGAATAAGATATGACAGGGAAAGCGATGGAAGATGTGATAAGGATGGAAAGACACATGAGAGGATCAAGCGAGGGGATCAAGTCAGGCGAATTTTGATTAAGCTTGGTTGATCAATCCTCTTATCAATCAACACAGAGTTGTGGAGTTGCAGTTAGCTTATTTAGTAGAGGTTGAACGACTAATATTGTATCCAGAAAATAGATCAACAGCCGGGAAGGAATCTGCAAAGTAAATGTGCATGGAAGATAACAGTCCTGAGCGCCAAACTGAAGTTCCATGTTTGATAAACTGATCAATGGACGAGGAGGATTCTGCAAAGCAATTGATAGTTCACAGGATTTGCGGAATCCCATTTCAAAAAAGTTGGGAGGCACATATGCAAACCCCAATTCGTAATGCAGAAGGAAGATGCAATCTACCATGCGGAAGGCCGCGACTAATAAATTAAATAGAGCTAAAAATGACAAATAGGGAAGCAATTTCAAATTAGTTTATTTGTTTGTGAAGAGTCACGATGAAAACATGTGACTGTTGAACGAAGAGATATGTTTGAGGGTATATAACCATTGCTGTAAACCTTCAAATAAGTGCCTGTGTACATTCAATTGACATATCAATTTATGTAGAACAGACATAGATCAAATTATCATATAAGGGCGGTAGGGTGGTGTTAGGGCAGGCTATTTTCTTGCAAGGGGGTTGTGGTGTCCTTCCAGTAGTAGCTGGTAAATAGGGTGTAGAAGCATCATTTCAGTAGTAGTTGATAAACTAGGGGGTCGTAGCCTCCTTCTAGTAGTTGTTGGTAAATAGGGTGTAGTACCATCCTTGTCTGTAGCAGCATGCAAAAACTATTTGTAAAATATAATTTTACAGTAATAGGAAGTATTGGTGGTTTACCCAATTGGGATTCCATGATAAATTTGTGTTTAATGTGTCCTTGTTGATCATGTTTGTTAATGAATAAATTAAAAGTGGTTTAAATTGTTAAAAGTTATCAATAATTATTCACCCTCCCCTCTCAATATTGTCCAATATTCCAACAATTGGTATAAGAATAGGATCCTTCACTACAGTCAAAACCACTAGAAGGAAGATCCTATTAATAACCACTATGGATCAACAAGGGTTAGCCACCAACATACCTCCTTTATTTAGTGGAGATAGTTATGCATAATAGAGTGTAAGAATGAAGTTCCATATAATGTCTCTTGGATACAAAGTTTGGAGGTCCATTGAAATATAATATGAAGTACCAAAATACATACCTATAAACGAAGGAGAACTAAGGCAATATGAGGCCAATGCAAAAGATCTGAATGTAATTTTGAGTGGGTTAACACATTCAGTATTTGTCAAAGTCATTTAATACAAAACATCCAAACATGCCTGGGAAAAACTAAAATTTGTCTATGAAGGAGCACCCAAATTCAAGGAATCCAAACTTTAGACCTACAAAGTATAGTTTGAAAACCTAAAAATGAAAGAGGAAGAGAATATTGCAGAATATCTTCTAAGAGTAGATGAAATTGTTAATGCGATTAGAGGCATTGGAGGAGAAATAAAAGAGAAAGATGTAGTCGACAAGGTACTGAGAACCCTGCCAATGAAGTATGGCTCAAAGGTGTCCTCTTTATAAGAACAAGATGATATTAAACTTATGAAAATAGATGAACTACATGGGATATTCACTTCCTATGAGATGAGAACAAGACAAAATGGATCATCAATGAAATAAGCAACCTTTAAAGTCATATCCAAGATCCAATTTGAGGACCTAGATGATGAGGAAGCTCTCTTCATCAAGAAACTTGAGAGAGGCACTGGATAGTGATGATGAAGAACCTTGCTTTCATAAGAAAGATCAAAAGAACAAGACCATATACAAGAAGAATTTTCAGAAAAATAAGAAAAACCTCTATTCCAAAGAAGGCAGTGAAGATGTTGAAGTCCTATTCATGGGTTTCGAAAGCAAAATCCTTGAATAAGAAATAGAAGATGTGGTAAATTTTGAAGCATAACTTATAGATGCTCATGAAGAATTAGAGACGTATAAAAGGATGTACAAAAAATAAATCACATGATAGCATTTGAAGATAAAAACAATGATGCAAAAATAATGATTGATGACTTAAAAAATCAGTTTCTAGAAGTTGAAAGGGCAGAAAACAATCTAGAACAACGGCTCAAAAAGAGAATACAAGAACCTGAAATGCTTGAAGAAGACATTATGAACCTTAGAAAGAAACTGGATGAAGAATCTATCAAATCAAAGTTTGAAAACAATTGAACGACTTTAGATGAAATTCTAGCTGTCCAAAGACCATCAAGCGATAAATATGGATTAGGATTTGACAAAGAGAAGAAACCAAGATATTCTTCTTGCACAAATCAAGATGGAAATCAAATAAGCTATGATGTTGTACTCATGAGCCAAATTAAAAGGGGATAAAGTAAGAAATCTGCTTCTTTCTTACAAAGAAAAGATATAATGCCTAAAAGATAGTGACAAGTAAACATCAACAACTCTTTTTAGGCAATCGTTACACTTGTAACAATTTTGGACATGGGAACTAGTATCTGCAAAATTTCTCCAGGTTTTGGGATTTGAAGCTCGATGCATCCAACGCCGTAAGGGCTGTGGCGGCCGCCGCTGATAACAGAAGGAGCGGTAGTACCTGGTTCTCGAGGATCGTCGATCCGGCCTCCCGCTTGATCACTCAAAGCGCCGTGCAGTGGTTTTCTTGTATTTAAGAAAAATACGCCTGCGCTTGCTTCTGCTGCCGCCAAGGTTGAAGGGCCGCGGACTGACATTTTTCAGAGCGTTTTTGCATGCGTTTTGGAGCAGTGTGGCTTGCCTCTGTGACTTGCTCGGTGTCTTCTTGTCTTCTGGTGGTCATCGCCCTACTACGATGGCCCCAGATCCGATTGCTGAGATGGGAAATGATCCTTTGGAAGCTTTCAAAGCGTTAGTCCGTTCGGCAGGACCTAAAGCCAAGCCTTCTCTCTCGTCTAAGTTTTTTAAGAAGATGGAGGAGATTCCTTCTCTAGAGCTATCTCCAAAGGAGCCTTGCAATCTTGCCCTCCTTCTAGCAGAAAAGGCCCTCATCGAAAAGTTTACGGGGTTATGGCCTGGCCCCAAAATGGTGGAGGCATGGATGGAAGACCGTTGGAAGCTGCTGATGCATGGAATCATTTCTCTGTGTGCAGTAGGCAGGGGTTTTTTTGTCTTCAACTTATCACGGAAAGAGGACCGTGATCTAGTTTTTAGATCTGGACCCTATTTCATGGGGTCAAGGGGGCTGTTCTTAGCCCCCTGGACTCTTGATTTCAATCCCAGAGCTAAGATCTCCGCAGCCCCTATTTGGGTTAGGCTGCCTCATCTTCCCTTGCATCTCTAGGGGAAAGGATCTCTGGAGGACATTGGAAATAAGCTTGGGCGTTTCTTGGACAGTGTGGAGCCGAAAGGGGATCAATTCACCTGCACTCGTATTTGTGTTGAGGTTAACCTCAAGAAAGGACTTTCGAAAGCAATTCATCTCTCCCTGGGGGAATGGTGCCATATCCAAGAGCTGGACTACGAGCAGATACCTTTCAAGTGCCTCCGGTGCCATGCTTACGGTGATTTCGCAAAAATCTACCCCAAAGCCTCTGAGGATGCGGGACCAGTCAAAGAAGATGATTTTCAGCCAGTAACTAACCGACGAAGGCATCCAAGGCAAAAGGAGCCACTAGACCAGGCTCCGAAGGCCACTCATTCAGCAAAGGTAAATCTAGAAAATAAAAACAGCTTTGATGCGCTGAAGGAAGATGAAGCCCTAGATCCAGAAGCAACAGCAGGTAAGGAAGATCCTTCGGCAGATGAAATCCTTCTGGATCCCGCCCCCCCAGAATCAGTAGCACCAAGAGAAATTTGGGCTTCAGATCCTGAACCCTCTGCCCCTACAGGTCTAGCTGTTTTAGTCCCCTCTAGAGGCTCTGTGGGAACTTCTGAACCTGAAGACATTTCAGTCCCGTCTCCACCCCTTACCCGAGGGCGAAAGACCAACAAAGCACGTAGAGAAAAGGAGGCGACTTCCAACATTTCTTTAGGTTTTCAGAAAAAGATGGATCCTTTCATTAAGGGACAAATCTCATCCCCCTCGGTTTAATGCTTTGCTTCTGTCTTCTACTTTGCTCACAGTTTGTGATAATTTACTCATGTAAGCAATTTTTGTCATTTTCTCGAATTAGCTCAAGAAGTAGATGGGATTTGTCTCCCAAGACATTCACAAGAAGGTTGGCAGCACTGTTAGAGGTCACCAACCTTCTTCAGATTTGTAACTTTCTGATTCTGGCTTGCCAGAATGCCGCTTAATGCAACATAACCGTTCTTGTTAAAAAAAAACAATTTTGGACATGTGGCTAGAAACTTGTAAACTAATGGTTCCTATTGAGAAATGAATTACACCACAAACTTCCTTCTATAAGAAAAGTGGTACTAGAAGCAATCCAAAAGGAATAAGTTATAATTCTGTTGCTCCTCTATAGAGTTACAGTATAGAATGCTACAAATGTGGAAATCTAGGACACATTGCTAGAAATTGCAAACTAGTGATTCCTATGGATAACACCTCAAAATCTCAAGACAAAGAGGAGAGGAAGGCTTGGAAGAAGAAGGATAACATGGAATGTTCATTAGCTCTATGTGCTATAGAAAAACAAAATATGTGGCATGTGGACAACAGATGCTCAAAACATATGATGCGATACCCAAATAAATTTATAAGCCTAAAAGAAGTAAAAAAGAAAAAGTCACTTTTGGAGATAATTTATCCTCCAAAATAATTGGGAAAGGTACAGTGGCTATTAGAGACAAAATGAAAGCTAAAAATGTTTTGTTGGTAAATAACTTAAAATCAAATATTTTAAGTGTGATCCAAACATGTGATCAATGACACATATGTATACTAGACTCCAAGAAATGTGAAATCAGAAGAAAAGATACAGGAAAACTTGTTGGGACTGTTGTAAGAACTCCAAGCAATGTGTATATTCTAGAAAACGAAGAACAATGTTATATGATCCAAATTGATGAAAGTTTGTTATGGCATAGAAGGATGGGGCACTTGAACTTTGACAATCTTGTTAAAATTAGTCAAAAGGGAGCTGTAAGAAATCTTCCAAAGATTATAAAAGCATCAAATCATGTTTGTAGACACTGTCTTCATGCGAAACAAACGAGAACAAGCTTCAAAATCAAAGAATGTACAACCTCTCGTCCATTAGAAATAATTCACACCGATCTTTGTGGACCAACAAGGACTAAAAGCTTTCAAGGTGAATATTACTTTATGTTATTAATCGATGATTATACAAGGATGACTTGGGTGACATTTCTTAAAGAAAAATCAGAAGCCTTTATGAAATTTAAAGCCTTCAAAGCACTTGTTGAGAATCAAGCAAATCGCAAGATTAAATGTCTAAGATCAGACAATGGGAGAGTTCACCTCAAATGAATTCAATGAGTTTTGTGAAATTCATGGAATAAAGAGGCAGTTTCCAACAACAAAAACTCCTAAGCAAAATGGAGTAGTTGAGAGAAAGACCACGACAGTTCAAGAAGCATCTAGAGCTATGCTTAATGAAGCAAAACTTCTTGATGGATATTAGAGGGAAGCAGTATATACAACTGTCTATATACAAAACAGAGGACAACTCAGTGTAAATAGTAATAAGACACCTTGTGAGCTATGGTTCGGAAGACCAACTTCAGTTAAATATTTTAGAGTTTTTGGAAGTAAATGTTACATTAAAAGAGAATATGATAATCTAAGAAATTTTGATTCTAGAACGAATGAAGGCATATGTCTTGGATATTCTTCCACAAAAAGGGCATACAGATGTTGCAATCTAAATTCACACAAGATTATAGAAAATGCAAACGTAATAGTTGATGATACTAAGTCAAGAATACAAATCCAAGTAAGTGAGGATGTTGAAGAAATAAATGATAAACAAAAGGAAGAAAGTTCGTAAAAGGAGGATGCTCTTGAAGAAGAAGAAGAAAGAGTAGAAAAAGAAGACTCACATGAAAGTGGAGGTGAAGACTCTCCAAGATCTGATACAAAAGCTCCATCTAGGAGAATACAAAAAGATCATATTGAGACGCAAATAATTGGTGACAAAGATGTTGGAGTAAGTACAAGAAGGAAACTACTATTCAATGAACAAGCCTTGCCACCAGTAGTGGAACCTAAGAGTTTTTCATAAGCTAGCAAAAATGATGATTGGATCAAAGCCATGAACAAAGAGTTGGATCAAATTGAGAAAAAATAAACTTGGGAACTAGTTCCAAGACCCGCAAACAAGAAAATTGTAGGAACCAAGCCTGGGTCTTCAAAAACAAGTTAAATGAAAATGGCAAAGTGATAAGAAACAAAGCAAGGTAAGTATGTAAAGGATATGCTCAAGTGGAAGGTATTGATTTTGGAGAAACCTTTACACATGTAGCAAGACTTGAAGCAATCATAATGTTATTGGAATTTTCATGTTAAAAGAAATTTAGAGTATATCAGATGGATGTAAAATCTGCTTTTCTTAATAGATAAATTGAAGAAAGAAGTCTATGTTGAGCAACCTGAATGTTTTCTCTTATAAAAAAATCGAAATCATGTTTGCAAACTTAAGAAGGAACTCTATGGTCTTAAACAAGCTCCAAGAGAATGGTTCTCAATACTTGAAAATTATTTAAAGCGTCAAGGATATATAGGGGGGGCCATTGACAATAATCTATACATAAAATTTGAAAACAAAACTATGATCATTATTGTAGTCTACATAGACGATATCATATTTGGAAGTGGTCTACAAATTATAAGTGTAAACTTTGCTTTAGAAATGAAGAAAGAATTTGAGATTTCAATGTTAGGAGAATAAATATTCTTTCTAGGCTTACAAGTATCTCAATTGGAAAGAGGGACCTTCATCTCTCAAACAAAGTATATCAAATAAATGTTGAAAAAATTCAAAATGGAAGAATCCAAATCTGTTAGTACTCCCATGGTCACAGGTTGTAAATTGAGCAAAGATGAAGAATCTTTAGAAGTAGATCATACTATGTATAGGTCCATGATTGGTAATCTGCTATATGTAACAACTACAAGACTAGATGTAATGCAGGATGTAGGCGTGGTTGTCAGATTCTAATTATCCCCAAAAGAAACACATGTGGCTGTAGTAAAGAGAATTTTTAGATATCTGAAAGGAACCGTGGTTATGGATTATGGTATCCAAAAAACGATAACTTCACTCTAAAAGCATTTACTAATGCAGATTGGGCAAGAAGTATTGATGACAGGAAAAAAAATAGTGGAGCAACATTATACCTAAGAGATTGTTTGGTGTCATGGCTAAGCAAAAAGTAGTCCTCCATTTCACTGTCAACAACAGAAGCTGAGTATATTGCTGCTGCATCATGTTGTACCCAAGTCATTTGGATGAAGCAGACATTGGAAGACTTACTTGTAAAATATGAAGACCCCATTATTATACACTGTGACAATACAAGTGCTATAAACATATCCAAATATCATGTTACACACTCTAAAACAAAACATATCTCGATTGAGTAACATTTTTTAAGAGAGCAAGTATCCCAAAAAATGGTCAAAATGGAGTATATTGATATGAAGGAACAAATCGCTAATATATTCACTAAGCCACTGCCCAAAGAAGCATTTGATCATCTTAGGCATAATTTGGGAGTAATCTCCTTACAGTAAAAAGAGGAAGAGGAAGAAAAATCAGCATGTGACACGAAAAGATATGTTGACAGGGGGAGCTTTCAGAAGATAACCTTTGTCATTGTTGTCAAAGGGGGAGAATGTTTTAATGCTTTAATGTTGCCATCAATGCCAAAGGGGGAGAATGTTGGATGGAACTGTCATTGATGTCAAAAGAGTTCGGTAATGACAAAGGAATAAGTGATGACAGGGCAAGAGATGGCATATGTGATAAGGATGGAAAGACACATGAGAGGATCCAACGAGGGGATCAAATCAAGGGAAGTCCAATTAAGCTTGATTGATCAATCAACACAAAGTCATGGAGTTGCAGTTAGCTTATTTAGCAGAGGTTGGAAGACTAAGATTGTATCAAGAAAATAGATCGACAACAGGGAAAGAATCTGCAAAGTAAGTGTGTGTGGAAGATAACATTCTGGAGCACCAAAGTGAACTTCTGTGTTTGATAAATTGATCATTGAATGAGGAGGATTCCACAAAGCGATCGAAGGTTCATAGGAGTTGCGGAAAGAGATTTGAGGAATCCCATTTCGAAAAAGTTAGGAGGCACATCCGCAATACGCAATCTACAAAGCGGAAGGAAGCCGCAATATGCAATTACAGAAAGAAGACGTTTATGATTGCAGAAAGGTCATTGCGGAAGCAATTTTCGAGGAAAGTCAAAATGCATACCCACAATCCGCAATTGCGGAAGGAAGAATTTTTCTATCGTGGAAGCAATTTTCAAGAAGAGTTAAAGTGCACATCCGCAATCCGTAACCCACAATTGCGGAAGGAGTGAGTTCCCACAAATTGCGGAAAGGTTGTTGCGGGAAGACAATTGCGGAAGGTAGTTGCAGAAAGATGATTGCGGAAAGGTAAATGTGTAAAATTCAACGCAGAAAAGATCTATCGCGAAAAGGAAAATACAGAAGGTCATGACTGATAAATTAAACAGAGTTAAAAACAACAAACAAAGAAGCAATTTCGAATTAGTTTATTTGTCTGTGAAGAGTCATGATGAATATATGTTACTGTTGAATGAAGAGATATGTTTGAGGGTATATAAACAATGCTTTAAACCTTCAAATAAGTGTCTTTGAACATTCAATTGACAGATCAATTAATGTAGAACAGTCAGAGATCAAATTATCATATAAGGGAGGTAGGGTGGTGCTAGGGTAGGCTATTTTCTTGCAAGGGGGTTGTAGCTTCCTTCTAGTAGTAGATGGTAAATACGGTGTAGAAGCATCCTTTCAGTAGTAGCTGATAAAATAGGGGGTCATAGCCTCCTTCCAGTTGTTGCTGGTAAATAGGATGTAGTACCATCCTTGTATGTAGCAACATGTAAAAACTATTTGTAAAATATAATTTTCTAGTAATAGTAAGTATTTTTGGTTTACCCAGTTGGGATTCCACGATAAATTTGTGTTATGTGTGTTCTTGTTGATCCTGTGTGTTAATGAATAAATTAAAAGTGGTTTAAATGGTTATAAGTTATCAATACTGATTCACCCCCCTTTCATTATTGTCCAATATTCCAACAAATCCAACCCATGCAATAAGGGTGATGGTAAAATTAAGGACACTAAAAAGTGTTGCAACTTCCACAAAATCCCATGGCACAACACTGATGAATGCCATTCAAAGCAAGCATTGGTGGACGAGATGAAAGCTTCAGAATCAGATCTCTATTCCGTCTCTGATTCAAAACCCAATGTCACAGTTGAAGGCAAGGGGAAATAAATCATTCATGCAGAACCCAGTGTCACTATCACTACCATACAAATTCATCTAGAGGAACTAGAAGGGTTAGAGGCAAATGAGTGCCTCTTCCACTCACAAATTGTAGTAAGGAGAACCCTCCTAAATTTTGTTATCAACAACAACAACGAAACAAACTTGATCTCATTAGCATTCATCAAGATATTGGAGCTACCAACAACCCCATATCAATATCCACACACCATCGATTAACTAAGCCAAGGATAAGGCATTAGTGTCAGTCATTAGTGACATCTACCATACGACATCAAGCCTTTCAAAGATGAGGTGGTGTGTGATGTGGCTCCACTCTAAGTCTATGGTGTTCTTTTAGGGAAGCCATACATGTGGATGTGCCATGTTGTATATGAGTCATGACCTCGTAGTGTCATTATCACTTTGGGAGGACAACTCTATTGGATACCATAAACAGTTACACCTATTGTAGTCTCCTTGAACTCAACCAAGCAGTGCAGGAAAATAATCTCCCACACTGGGATGTTTTCCCTCTTCACAGTTGCCTTTGAAGATGAACATTAGGCCACACATACATTTTTAACCTTTGCATATGTCCCTCTACTCAACATAAATAAGAAGAACACAAAGGCATTATTGCCTTGCCTACTAGTGTACCTCTACAATGCAATGCCATGCATTCAAAGTGCTCCTCTGAAAAGAAATCATCCACATTGATTTAGACCAAGGATAATAAGGAAACCAAAATCGTTGAATGGGTCCAATGCATCCATCAACATCAATTACAACCTTATCATGATGTCAACGAAAGGCATCCTTTTCACCTCAGCAGATGCCTCACCAAGAGATCAACTTAGAACATAGTTCACCATATGATAAAGGACTTGATGCAATTGAGATCATTACTTATTAACGTGGGAGGGATGATCTATATGTGTATTGGTGGCCACCCACCTATTTCGTTGGCTCAAAACAACTAATCAAGTTTGACAAAATTTTAGGGTTTTTCAGACTCGATACTTTCAGGGCCATTTTGAGGCCTTAAACAATGTTTTTTGGCAACATAGTAGCTTAGACTTAGCCATAGGTAGGTATAGACGTTCAAAATGTGTTCTTCTTGTCCATACATTTCAATGAGATATCAAACTCCCCAAACGTAGTCATATGCAAAATTTATTCCCCCAAGAAGTTGACACTTCAACTAACCACCATGAGGCCCACAAACTGTTTTATAGTTCATCTCCTTGGGTTACGTTTTTTGATGTTTAGGGTTTTTCCCTCATGCTTATGATAAAAAATCCCTTCGGCCTCCTTTTGTAATAAACTTGTCACCGATGAGCATAGCCACCACATCTCTTCTAAGAGATATAACTACCACCATTATAGCTGTTTTTATTTTACAGTTTGTTCTATTTCATTCATTTAATAGAACTTGAGTTTATTAGTATCACCGTGTTCCCTATAATATATCTATGTATGTGGTTCTATATATGCTCTTTCATTTTGTTCTCACAAAAATTTGAATCATATCATGCTCAACTATTCTCAGGTCTTGATAAGATACTAAATTGTAACCTATGTTCTAATAAGAGTAATGGTCCATCATAAATTGTGAAATTATAGTAGCAAGGTTGCATAATGTATGCTACCATAAAAGATTAACATTTTCTCTCTCAAAATTATATTGTCTCACTAGATACAAATCAAGTTTCATTATTTTTGGGGGGCTGGGTATGTTGAGAGAAGTATAGGAAGGATTGCTCATGTCAATATCCCTTCATTGGATAATTCATCCCATAGTATACCTATAATGTTATATACATATCAGAAACATCGTACCACACTTGCACCATCATTGCAAGGGAAACATATGAAGTTGTCAAAGGCATAAAAATGTTGGAGGCCATTCAAAATAAGAAGATCACAAAATTCACCTCACTGGAGAAGGTGTTTCCTATACATTAGAGGGGGCCCAAAACATCATCTAAACCATGTGGGGACCCATTGAGACCAAGTCAATTCCCAAAGACAAAAGGAATCCTTTGATCGATCAAGCATTATTACATGTATAGGTTTGGTATGCCCCCCTAGGAAAATAACATCACCTAATAACAAGTAGTGATAAATGCTCGAGGAATGGATCACCATTTGACTCATTGTGAGTTGCAAAATTAGTTTGAGGAGGCTATGGGGAAGTAGCAAACCATGATGAAAATAACTTGAAAGATAGGAGCACTACCTCGAATTCAAATCCACATAAATCTGGCATGCTCATAAATTATAACCGCCAAAACATTGCTCACCATTGAGATTACACCATCAAATCCTTGTCACTTAAGAGTTTAAAGCATAGTCCAATAACATGAACAAATGGCACTATAGCTTCCTGGATTGCTTGTATTAAATAGAGTTAGAACCTTATCACTAACCTCATTTTCCAGTAAGATTTAAACACGATCAAGAAAGATAAGGGGGGTATAGAACTCTCACTTGACATCGATACTCACACTTCCAACAATTTGTCCAACCGTTGGCAAGCATCCATGGTCCAACATCTTGTTAAACAATGTACAGCCTTCGGTTTTGAGCACATGGCGAGCATTGAGTGAAAATATTTCCACATATTTTAGGGATTAGACAGAGTATGTCCAAACTAATGGGAGAAAATAAAAGAGATGCATCTTGTAGATAATGGTTGAGTGTAGATTTTCATCTTGTAGGTGGCCCTATAGAGTACATTGTGGCCATCGACTAAAAAACAAAAAGCAAGAACGACCGCGAGGAGTCCACTTATTATTGAATAATAAAATCTGTTCAGCTAATCATGTTCAGGCAAACTCTGTCACTAACAAGAGAGGAGACATCAATCCTCTTAGTGAATGTCCTAAACGGCTAAAATGAATGATAATTAAGATACTTGCCATTACCCTTTCAAGATAGACTGATTAAATGTCATTGGACTAGTGAAATTTGTTAATGTTTATGACCATTGTTGGAGAGCATAGTGTGTGAACTCCAAATACTATCACCACCAATGCATATTTTTCTAGCTACATGAACACGAAGGTAACTTGGTATTGATCATGTAACTTCCATCTTAACACACCAGTAAGCCTACGCATTGCATTTTTGTTGCACATAAAATTGAACTTCAAGTTCCCCATCCTCCTCATTCAGTATAATTAAAGCATGTTAAGACGTGGATAAAGAAAAATGCAATAGATGTTTTCATGAACCTATTTCACATGCCAACAACTTCATGCACTTCTACTACTTTGAGCATTTTACATTCGTAATCAATATCAACCAATAATGTTGGTAGTTTCCAATGATAACTTCATAAGCAATTCTAGAACTGCTTGATTTCTTCACAGACTATTAAAAAATGCAACAAAATTAATAGAAACCACAAGAAATATAAAATGGAATGAAAGGGTATTAATAATAGTTGTCTGGTCCGAAAACAAGATCTTTGCTACTCTATGACGTTAACATGAATTGCATAAAGAGCATGAATGAAGCTCACAAATTCACAAGAAGAGAACCAAACAGCATAGACAATACGCACATAAAAATAACAAGTTGATAACGGAGTTCATCCAGGATGGACTACGTCTCCGGGCCTGCTTCTCAATAGGAGGGTCGATCTCTAATCTCAGCAGCATAAGGCAAAATACATGGCAATGATACAATGATACCTTGGCGACAATGGCCAGGAAGAGAACTGCTACCCAAAACACAACAAGACTGCTTCCAGCAACTCCGAAGCCTGAAGACGGTGTAAAACGAGTATAAACACTCGTACCTTCCTCCTGCAGAGCTACGCAATCTCCCTTATCTCCTTTAGCTACAAAGTCTCCACTCCAAAGCATGAGTGGGAAATGGCAAATGAATGGGTTTATATGGGTTGGCTTGCCCTTCTTCACATGACTCTCATGGATTCCTTTGGTTGCAACTAATTTGCCTATCTTGGCCTTGGTTACAACTTCTCCAAGTTGGTTTTCATGTGGTTGGGATTTTTTTTTAATAAATAATAAACAAACATGTTTAAAATACCTTTTAAAATGGTATGCCCTTTTGGTTGGTTTTTAATATGGTTAAAACCATATTATAACAATAACAAACCCATTTTAAAATACATAACCAAGTCGAACCCATTTTAAAACTTAACCCAAAGTTTGTTATGCCACATGTGGTGGCGCTCAACAAACCCACTTTTAGTCTTAACCCAAAGTTTGTTATGCAAGGGTGGCGCTCCAACCCTATGGCATGTAATCCGTTGAAAGTTGTTATAGCACATGCTCCAACCCATATTAGATGGCACGTGGTCTCCAACCCATTTTACAACCATAACAAAGTTCTTAAAAAGCACGTGGTGGCTCCTCCATGTGGAATACAAGTTAAGGCGCGAGCTCCACGTGATTGGTTGGAGTTGTAGCAAAATCCGCATTGAAACCCATGGGTCGAGGCTTTCCTCGGCCCCTTTTGTGCCCTTATAAATTCATTTTTCAAGTTTAAATATAAGATTGTTACCACCCATACCACAAATCACCTTGTGGCCCAATGGTAAGGCGGAGTGCTTGTGCATGAGAGGTCACAGGGTTGAACCCTGTGGAGGCCATAATTTTTGCAATGAACATATTGGCCAATCCCGTGCTACCATGTGGCGGCCTGCGATTGGTCCACCTCATGCCTAGTCAGCGTCCAGTCAACCGCCCAGTCACTGCCACGTCACCGTCCGTATGCCCAGTCAGCAGTATGCCAGCTCGGATCGTATTGCCATGTGTCACCTTGTGATTGATCCGTACACTTGTCATGTCACCTTGTCTGTACAGTATGGATGCCACGTGTCACCCTGTCAATGGTGCCATGTGGCACCTCCATTTTGCCAAATTCCCCTGTTTCACCAATACAACAGAAGGCGATAACTTTCTCATATGAAGTCCGTTTGAGGTGAAACGAATGCCGTTGGAATCGTCTCGACGAGCCCTTCGATCTGGTACTAGTTTTGCTGAGATTGGAGGACTTCAAAAAATTTTCCTTCTTGGATCCTCCTGGATCATTGTCAATGGCTACTCTAATCCCAGTTCTTTTCTCCATTCACCATTGGCCAAATTGGAACATATTCGAGGACCAACCCTCAACTATAGATAGTCTAAAAAGGAGATTTCACTCATGCCATGTCATGGAGGGTAGAGTATTATTTTTCATAAGCATACCTAAATAGGTCTTCGTCATTCACAATACAACTCAAATTCAACAATGAACCTTTCATTGATTAGACTGCATTTGTCGTCAAGTCTACGGGATAATGTCTCCGCCATACACCCTACTCCGTAGCAATTTCTTCTTAACAAATGAACGACATTGATTTTCCTTCTACATTGTTGATTTTGAAAATTTGCATAATCTCTAGTGTTTGAATTCTTATTATAACTTAAGTTGTTTCCTGATCATACAAAATGGACCAAAGAGCAATCACAATAGTTCTTAATAAAGCCGAGAGGCCAAGAAGGTATGAATGAGGCATTAGGGCTGTGAATAGGGAGGGAATGAAGGGCATTGAAGCAACGCTTGCCTCCATTGTCAGGCTAGGAGATGGTGCAGTCACATCTGTTGTTGCTACTACCACCATTCCATTCCTATTCCCACCACAAACATCATAACGACGAAGAGAGCTATAGATGCGTACATGCATGCGCGTACCATTCTCTCTCGCAACACCTATTACAACTAGTTGATGTTGAAAAATCCAAATTCTAAGTAGAACTCCTGCCAAGCAAACTTGAATCAGACTGACCCAAATTCGAAGTGGCAATCTTATGATAGTTTAAATAACCATATCCCGAACTGATCGCATGATAGTTCCGAATCTCACTCCTTGAAAATGATGTGATGACTTTGAACTTCCATGCCAACAAATGATCTAACACGATTTGATGACGCACTTGTTGACGATGATCGACGATTGACAAGGCTTGGATGGTCGTATAACATATCCAATGACTGAGATTCTTACACACCCTCTGAGAAAAACATAGCACTTTTAAAATAGAAAACGCCTTACAACATAACTAGCATAGCCACAAGTAAAATGACCACTGAATACTAATAGGCACAACCAACCACTTAGTTTTGCAAAGATAGCTAGCTATTAAACAAAGATTAAAATATATAATTTTATATCCATGTTAAAGTTAATATAAACACAAAACAAAAAGCAAAAACCATATGAAAAAACAAAAAACAAATTGTTATTTGTTTTTTAAACCACTATTTAATTGAAGCTTATTTAAATCTTAATCAAAATACATTTAAACCTACCAAGTTACTAATACCATGAAATAAATATTTATCATACACCTGGCTTAATCTAATTAATCTGCTCAATCAAATCTCAGAGAATATCTAAATGACTTAAATGAGTCATGACTAATCACGTGCGTGTGAAAAATATTAAGACTGAAAAATTTGGCTCATACCCAGGGATCAAACTTGAAGGGCAGGGTCCCATTTCACTTTGAAGGGTTGTGAGAAATTGAACCCTTCAATGTTGACATTTAAAAATAATTTATTCTTTTCATTTGAAAATGTAAGTTTATAACAAAATTTCATTATTTATTAAAAGTTGTGTATAGAAAAAAATGACAATAAGAAGAAATTTCAAGTGATTCAACATTTAAAACATTTACATGGAATTAGTGAGGTAAACCATGTACATGATGATTTATCATATCCAAATTCTTTTTATGGGGGATTACTCAAAAGTTAGTATAGAAGATGACAGACTAAAATAAAGGTTGAGAATGATGAACATGAAGCCGTGATGGAAGATGAGATTGGGAAAATCCCATTTAGAAAGAGATTGGTGCACTTGTTTTCTTAATGTGAACATAGTGATAACCCTTAGGAGTATTGTTTAACAATTAGGAGAAATGGATTTTTGTATTGCATTGTTCTTTGACCCATTTATTTATTGAAGGGAAATGTTTGTTTCCTATCATGAGAAAGTGATTAGAGTAGTTGAGAACTACTCACGACCTTATTTGAATGCATAATATGAAATTGGGGATGAAAGTAGCCTCATGGGGCACTAAAGCTTATTTGTGTCTACAATTGTTCTGAGAAGAGCTCCACTGCTAGAAGTGCTATGTTACAAGGCCAAAAGAGATGAGGCATGAGATTCCTAACATTAATAACAAAAACTAAAAAGATGATTTTTGTCCAATGCCAACATATCCACCTAAAACTAGTGTACATCTAACATTGTACATCCCTTAGAGATTTAAAATTGTTGATCCTTGTTGTGACCACTTGATCATTACCATAACCAATGGTTAGAAGAAACAACATAAAAGTAAAAAAAATAGAAGAATAACTTTTCCATGACATTTTACCTTACATGTTTTGAAATGAACTTTTCGACATGCTATTAAAATCATTGGATTATTATCTTTCCAACTAAAAACATAAGTTTTTTCCACATTTCCATTAACAACCAAAAAAAGTTACAAATGCCATCACAAAGCTAATTGATATGTTTGTCCATATGGACACAGTTCGTGAGTAACTAGCCATTCAATTTCAAACTCCACCTAATCCCTGAGCATCGTCTTCACCATAATAAATCTAAGTATTAGAACATTTGAAAATTTATCCTTCAAACTTTAGTCTTGAGTCTACTAACATCTAGATGTCAAATGAGCGGGATTGATAGGGATTCCCATTTCTGTTTTCAAAACTCGGTGCATATAATTATTATTCAAACACATTGAAAAAGTATCCTTCAAACTTCAATGTGGATCTTACTAGTATCTGGATCTCACACAAGAAGAAGTTTGAGAGCGCTTCCACAATTATCTTTTCAAAATTCCATCTTATATATATGTGAAAAGGTTAGACAAAAACACGGACTATTATATAATGTAATCTCTTTGTGAACCTTACATGATTCAAAAATGTCATTTTGACAAAAAAACATATTTACAATCTCTTCTTTTAAATTATGGGTTGATAGGTTTGAGGAGTGGTATCCAAGGTAATTGTAATCTCCATTTGATATGCCAATATTACAAACCTTTATCAAGGTTCATCATCAATACAATGAGTCTAGTTGAGTAACTGATAAAGATTTATTAATATATCTTTAACTTCAAGAGAAAACTAGGAAATTGATAATGTTGACTATATAATAACTAAGACAAAACCCAAACCCTAAAAATGTTAAGCTAGATAATAAGGAAGTCTAAATTGTGATTAAAACAAACACCCTAAATTTCTACAATGATTCTAAACTTAGAATAGAATAAAAATCTAAATTAAATTTGTTAATATTAAATATTTTTCTTAATGAATAAATTGTGAATTACTTAACCTATTTTTTATAAACTATAGAACTAAATGTAAAATCTAATTCTAACCTAGAAATACTAATTTTTTTTTATATAAAAGAATAATTTAAGAAAATGTTTTAATAAGTTATTGGCCATAACCTAGCAGATATTTAATGTAAAAAAACAATCGAAATTATCATATCTCATTTACTCTAGTATAATCAAGGCATAATTCTAATAAAAAATTAAATCTTTAAGATTAATCTACAACCTAATCTTGTATTGCTATCAAATATTTTTATAATAAAATTTAACTTATATTTCATTAAAACACTGCAATAATTGAAGAGGGAAGAGGGACATCTTTTTTAACAATGTAAATGAGGTCAATTATGGTAAAAACCGTTTTTGTTTTAGCAATTCGTCTCTTTGATTATTTTCATATTCAAAGGTAATTTTTTTTTCCTATTATAAGGTCAATTTCGAATGTACACAAACTTATTGGAAATTGGAAATGAAAAGAAAATCATTGCGAAACAATATGTGCTTGTAACCCCAAAGGAATAGTGATTGAGAATAGTCACAACAATAAGATGGAGATATAGCCCTCTAGGTGAAATGCACCATGAAAAACATGTTATCTTACCTATGCAATAGCAAACTCTCCTCTCCCTATATATTTATTTCAGTGCCTGTAGTTCCTGTAATGTAATGAAATTGAGTTGGAATTCCCGTAGCGCCTTTAATGTTTCAATCTATCTATTCATGAACTATTCATGAACAAATCTATCTATCCATGACATAAGAAAAGAGTAGGTGAGTAGGTAGACTTTAGTAAGAGAGGGAGCACAAATTAAGAACCAAAGTCAATACAAATTGAAATGGTTTACATCCAATGCATACATTGCAAGTTCTCATCCATGTGGCCTCCCTAATGTAGGGGTTATCCTCATAAAAGTAAATACCTTATATGCCTTTAATTATATAAATCCTAGAAATTGGAAATAAAATAAAATAAACATTTCCAAGTCTCTCCAATATTGACATCTTATCTTAGCTAATTTACAAAAACACTTCAAATTCTCCAACAAATATCAAGTATTTAAACATTTAATTTTAATTTTTTTGTTCTATTATGGCTTATGGCTTTGAGATGCACATAAAATAATTGTAAATCAGAAATAAAAAGAAAAGCATTGCCACCAACTAAATGTTTTAGCAGCAACAACTATTTATTCAACCTCGTGGAGCCCACAAGAGATGACTATAATACACACTTGATTATTGTGTGGAAACCTATAATTCAAATCTCTATAGCCCTCACACGATTCACATTGGAAACCGTTGGGGCATCTTCTTCCATTCATCTCATGGAGCAAGATCTCATACAAATATGGAGACACACACATGGATAAAACATTATCATTATTTTAGCTAATGCAAGTCCATACATATATAAATAAATCTCTACTCTCCCAGTCCCTAGAGCATATAGTTTATTGAACTTAGATAAGGGGCACATCTGTCGGGTCGGTGAAAAAGTCGGTCATTAGGTCGTTGATTAAATAAGGGATTGGAATTTGGAAGGACCTTTGAATGGAAGATTGATTGCACTCGATGGCGTCTCTATTGGTCAAGTGCGATTGGGACTACCTAAAAGAAAAACCCCAGAATGTAATACCTAACGATTTTAGGTAGAAAGCTTTTTTATCAACCCTAAATTCAACACCTATGAATCATGTCCTCCCAAAATGCTCAATTCGAAGTGATCAAACAAAAGCCCCAATTTTAGATGGATTATCGATAGTCCCTCTAATGTATATCAATTTTATCACCCAATTCGAAGTGATCAAATAAAAGCCCCAATTTTAGGTGGATTATGGATAGTCCCTCCAATCTATATCGAAATTATCATCCCTATCAGAAAGGTTAAGTATTTATTAGTCCAATATATGGAATAACTTTAAATTATCGAACAAATATCACTACAAGTTGGGTGTCTAGTGTCTACCATAGTCAACAAGGAAGACGAATCATAAACACACGTTTGGGAGTCTTACGACAGCGAGGCTGTTGAAACCATGTTCTTTGCTAGCTTAGTGCACTCTTAGTCCCTCATTCATGAATGCCCATCAAGGATTCCCTTGTTTAGATATATTGGTAGACAATTTTTTCTTCTTTTTTCCATTATTAGAAGGCTGACAAGAAAACAAAGAGGTTAGAGTCTACAACATTTACAGTGTCGGTTGTTAAATATTTTATCCTTTCAAACTTTGGATTTCATTAAGGAAATTGGAATAATTCAAACATTTGTATTCAATTATTTTTCTTTCTTTCAACTTAATGTTTACAATTCACGACAAATAAAGAGCATTGACATATTCGAAACTCAAATACCAGGCTCCTTTTGTTGCTCCTCTGCCCAAACGAAGTTATGGTCGTAGCATATGAAAAGTATACATCATTTTGGTTCTAATTTCATTTATATACTGGGTTTTTTAACGTTACATCTATTGAGTATTCGAGGCTTAGTCTAGTGGACGCATGATCGCATTACAAATTTCAAACAACATTTTTCGATATAGAAGTTTTAAACCCTAATATTTATAACATGAGAAGGAACTCCAACAAGAAACACATTTAACATTTCTCCATATATAAAATGTTACAGAAGTACAAAATGGTGTACATACTTGTAAATTCATAACAACCAAGTCAACAGCTTAGCTCTGCAAAATCTTCTGGAGGAAATAGAAATTAGGGAGACACTGAAACGTGGAATTGGAGAGTTGAGAATCTGATTCCCGACCTCCAACTATTCTATACTTGTAAACCCAGGATAATGTTTTTTTCTCCCACAGACTTCGCCAATCTCTTTAAGTTTACGGAAGCTCAATCCAGCCTACCAACGTTCTACCTTTGCTTCTCTTGATCCTACATGTGACGTAGGTGGCACCTTCGAGTTGTGCACCACCGAAGAAACGAGGAATTAGAATGCACAGTTGTTTCCTTATGTAGAAAGATGATTGAAAGCAGGTTGCAAATTAGAGAGCCCATGGGAGGAAGATGAAGAAGAAGAAGAGCACTCAATTCAAAAGGTGAGGCGAGTGAGGAGGGGAGACATAACAATGATATTTGAAGGAGAAACCCTCTGGTTGTATAATGATGGCAACGAGCCTCTCCAAATCTTAGCCATTGTCGATGCAACCAACCCTCATAATCAGCTCAAGCGCAGGAGTTACTGCATAAGCATTGCGACAAATTAAGTAATGATAATCTTTAGTTAGGTATATGAAAAATTCTTTTGTTTCTTTTAGAGATGACTATATGCATATTGTACAACCGTTCTCTTTGGTTGGCACTCCATTCTAGTTTCCTTTGTCTCTGTTGCCTAACCCTCTTCCTCCAATGAGACAGGTAGACTAAGCGGCCTAGGTGAACCATGCGAAAGTGGGAGTGTTGATTCAAATGATTCTGACCCTAGTAAATGAATGGAAATTCGAATAAATCTTGGAATCCTAGAGTAACTACTATAGGATATGATTCATGAACACAAACAAAAGGTGGCGTGCTGTTAACCTGTTGACAAAGATTTGTCATCCCAGTCCTGTGGTGGCCATAGAAATGTTTGGCACTAGGTGAAACCCTGATCTATCAACTTACAGACCCCTTGGACTAGGTTATGTTCGAATTCGACAAATATTGCTCAATGCATTGCAAATTACAACTTGTAAGTTGTAACCCAAAAAACAACACCATTAGTTTTTCCTTATGAAGCCTTGATAGTCACATCATATAATCAAATAATCAAGTGACTATTAATTTGTGAGATCATTTGACTCAGTGAACACGAAGATGATAAATGGAAAACCAAGTTGGTAGGATGACATTCTCTTAGACCAAGATTTAATGAAGTTGGTGAATCAGTAATGCATGTCAATGCCATTAAATGCTTTAAAAGCGAACTGACTATTTGAGGGCACTTGGGTAGACTCTAAGTCCCTACTCTTCCATAGTCCACTGAATCATTGTTAACCCCTAGAAGGGAAAATTTTGTAGATGCCCTTCTGTTGCAAATTTACCTAGGGTTTCTCAATTTCATTATTGATGGCCTAGAAATGAAACTATTTTTTTTGCATGGTAAAAATTTTGGTAATCTTCTATGAAGGGTAAAATGGCCTTTGAAGGGCTTTGAAGGCTTCTCATACCCAAACCTACACGACAAAATCGAAAAGAAGTCGTTTTGCTGTCATACCCTAATCGAACAGAAGTCATACCCTAATCGAACAAACCTACACGACAAAATCGAAAAGAAGTCGTTTTGCTATCATACCCTAATCGAACAGAAGTCATACCCTAATCGAACAGAAGTCGTTTTGCTGGATTTAAAACAACAGAAAGCTAATCTCCTGAAGACGGCTGGGCATGTTGAAGCGGGTTTTTGTGTGTAACGGCATTCTCGGCGAGGCAGACCAATCTCCTGAACATTAATCGATTCGCCAAAGGGGACGGCAGTGAAAGGGCAGGAAAAGGGGTTTCGAGATTAACGCAGAGATTCGGCTTTCCTGTTCGCTAGTTGCTGCGTGAGACAGTGAGTTGTAAAAGCAGAAATCGCTAGGTGCAAGGGACTGCGCATTCTTATTTTAGAATCTGGGCTGTAAGATTAGTTATTTTTCTTTTAACCCTGTGATGTGTGAGGCACTGAACGTTGTGCCGTGTGTGACAGTAAGTGTTATGAGTCTGAAGTGTAAGTATTAACACAGGATCGGGATGCATTGCTATGAAGAATTGAAATGACTTTGAATTTGTGTTTCAGTAATTTGGATTCAGAAGATGCAAATAAAATTATGTTGTTGTTGTCAAAGCGAACCCCCCTTGTGGATTCTTAAGTTCTTCCAATTTAGCACTTTGTACTCGGCGTGTGATCTTGAGCAAAATCCCCTCTTTACGTTTTCTGCTTACATCTGATTTCCCCTACCCCCTTGTGGATTCTTAAGTTCTTCCAATTTAGCACTTTGTACTCGGCGTGTGATCTTGAGCAAAATCATCTCTTTACGTTTTCTGCTTACATCTGATTTCCCCTTGTTCTCAATACAGGCACCACGGAAAACAGAAGAAGAAACATTACAAATACAATGATGTTGGCATCCCAAATAGTCAATCCCAACAGTTTTTCTCATAAACCCTCCGATCTGCATGTACCCAATAATCCCATTTCTTCATATTCATCCCCTTTCAGATTGAAGGATGGATCCCTGCAACACCCTTATCCGGTTCCACTCAAAGCTCAGAAAAATAACAGGCTTGGAATAGGCAATGGGGTATCTCGCAAAAACGCACAAATGAAGGGCCTTCACAGCATGTCATTATTCCCCATGTCTGGGAAGAGCCTGGCGTGTATGACAGCGAAGAGGAAGGTTCAATTCAGGGTTGAAACCCCTTAGAGTTTATTAGAGAGAATGCCAGCAAAACAGGGGTGGCTGAAGACGATGAGCAGCTGATAAAAGGTAAATACACTAGTAGAATATTACGTCTTTTCCCCTTTAGTTAAAGATTACATCCATAGTACTGGCATGCACCTTTGGTTTCAGTCTGTAATTTTGATGCATTCTGATACACTCACACATATTTAATATTTATGAGAGTATCATGTACGCTATAGAAAGTCTTCTCAGCCGGGGAAGCATCCCAATACCAGGGCTTACAGAACATAATCGCCCTTTCAAACTACGACAGTTTAAATTTTGACAAAAATAAACCGAATTACTAAGACCGAAAACCAGTTTTTAAGACCTAGCTACCGGATACTGAATATAACAGATAGAAATTAAAAAAAACTAGGAGCCTTATGTTTGTGGCTGCTACAAGGATGAAGGGCGCTGAAGGAAATCATGCCCCAGGAAGGTGCTTCTTCTCCTTTGCTGGGACTGGCTCTACTTTGACAAAAAAACATGATCTTATCGCTTAGCTTTACAGTCAACATGATCCTGGCTTTATTTCAGGTGTTGGTGGTATTGCCACTGTTAGTTTTTTCCTTTCTGCTGCTAGTAATATAAATCTGTTATCAAATCTACCTGTTAGAGTTTATTTCTGTGTTAGTGCTGTACCCGTGGTTGTCGGTTTCTTTCCATACATTTCTGTCGGTTCTTTTTTCCAACAAAGTATGGGAAAACAAAATAACATTCTGAATAAATAGCAGCAATATCATCTCAACAGCTTTTTCGGCATCCAGAATCTGGCAACTACATCAAACACTGCAGGCTTTACGAGCATTATTACAGCCACATAGTCGGCAATCACAGCAGCAGTTGCAAAAGCATCACCAAATTTGGTCCCAATTGCAGTCTCAACCACAACAATTGCAACTCTTGTTGGTTTGAATGTGGTTGCTGCAACGAAAATGGTGGCAGCAACCGTTGGTTTGAATGTGGTTGCTGCAGTAAATATCGTTGCAGCAGCCAAATTCAAACTAACAAAAAGTGCAGCACAGACTTCGAACATGTGGTAGGTTGTTACAGCAGTAGAACTACTGAACATTATAATCAGATGCTTCAGGAGGCTTCTTCAATCTCTATGGATTCATCTGGTCAACCTAGATGGCTAACTGTTGATGCTGAAGACTCGCAAGAGAAGATTTATTAGAAGCTAGCACAGGCTTCGAACATGTGGTAGGTTGTTACAGCAGTTGAACTACTGAACATTATAATCAGAGGCTTCAGGAGGGTTCTTCAATCTCTATGGATTCATCTGGTCAACCTAGATGGCTAACTGTTGACGCTGAAGACTCGCAAGAGAAGATTTATTAGAAGCTATAAAGTCTAAAGGAGGTGTATTATTCTCAATTAAAAGAACTTTATGACAGAGTTGTGGATAAGTGTCAACAGCCTTTGCCACCTGAGCTATTGGAATATTCAAACACTGCAAGAATTCACTACAATGTATGGGGGCATATTGTCAAGGGTCAAAGAGCAATGCTCCACAAGCTTCACTGAAGAGAAATTGCTTACCTTTGAGAAGCAGATGAAAGGATTTTTAAATTCTTTAGGTGCGAGAACCTGCTTTACATCAACAGGAAGGACAACAATGGCTTCAATCGTAAACTAGCAATAAAGTGCAATCTTTGCAACTGCCATCCTTGTCCCAAACATTTCAAATTAAGCAACTAAGACAGAATGTTTTTCAGCAACAACAACTTAGTTCAGAGGCATTTACTTTGCTACAATATCCAAAAAAGTACATGAAGATGACAATATATATACATTTTCAAGTTATATTTCCTATAAGAATTGTATATTTTTTTTTTACATGTTAAGATATTTAGACAGTTAGAAGTTAGTTAAGTTCAACTTGGTCTAATGTTTCTTTAGGTAAATCTAGTTTCTTTAGTATGCATTTGTACTTATTTAATCTGATGGTCATAATATATTTTAGACAAAGTGATTTCATGGTTCTTCTTCTTCTCGATTTTAAGGACTATATTGGTCCATGGCTTAGCACTCAATTGGTCCATGATCTCCATTTAAAGAGCATGAAGGGTCATTTGGTAATGATTGATTGTGATAAACTCATATGTACATTATTTTCCTTTATATTACTGTATTGCTTCAAGTGGTTATTTGTCTAGGGTCGTGGATTGTTTCCCTTTTTGAGGGTTTTAACCATGTAATTTATTGGTGTGTCATTCTGTGATTTGTTTGTGTGAGTGGTTGCTTAAGATGTTTAAACTATATGGAAATACCACATTTTAGTCGAACATGGTATCATAGTATTTATGAACACTTAGTTCCCATTGTTGATCAAGAACTTGAACCTATGTAGTTGCATGCATCAAAGGATTTATGGATTCTGCTATTTTGACATATTTTTGGGCTGAGAGAGGTATTACATTGCATATCTACTATTGCTTTAAGTTGGAAATGATTTTAGTCTACTTGAAAAAGTTTTTGTTTGCCCAAGATACAACCATTTTACAGGATATGGAGGTATATTTTTTACATTTATTATAGTTTTTTTTGTTTTAAAATATTTTTCATAATGTTTAATATTTTAGTTTGGTTTTTTGTTTTATTCACAATTTTGCTTTCTTTTCGGTTTGCATATGTTCTTTTTGCTGTGTGCTTTGTGTGAACTTGACAAATTAGAAACAGACCAAAGAGTGTTTTCTTGACCGTGTATGGTCTTTGCCGTGTACTTTGTATGAACTCAACAAACCACAAACAAAGAGAAAACTTGCATTTTTCGGGTAAGCTAACCAAAAGCTAACCCAAAGCTTGAGAAGTTTCGGCTTAGAAATTTCATTGGTTATTTATGTGCGTTTGTGTTAAAGTGTTTTGTAGGCCGAAAACATGGTCTTTTGGTAGGCATGCTCTTCTACAATAACAACAACAAAAACCTAATCCTCCTTGACAACCTTTCTATATCTTTTGTTTAGCTCACTTGGTTGATAGTTACTTTATTATGTAAGAGCTCTTGTGTTCAAACTCTTTTATTTTTTAAGTCTTTTTTGGAAAAAGTTCATGCCACTTTAATTTATAAAGTAACTTAATTGCAATGTGCTTTTCGCTTGTTTTACAAAGTTGGGTTACTTATTTGTAAAAGTAAGCTTATAGGTCGAATTAGTGAAGGGAGGGAATTTTTTTTTACTCAGTAACCTCATTGTGTACTCATCACCATGTGGATCATCCTCTACTTGCAATGTGACACCTTGGTTCTATTTTAAGCTTTTCTTAAAAAATGCATAACTTTGACACCTGGAGTCCGTTTTTAGTGTATTTTTTTTAAGTGTTTTTATTTTCGAGAGTTTTACATCTCCACCATCAATCTCAATCTTTGAAGCTATCTTATTTGCTTATTATAATATGGTTAGTCCCAATGATATTTAGCTTACTAATACCAACTATTTCTCATGGAAAACCTTTATGGAGGACTTTACCGAAATACCTTGGGGAAAAGAAACTGCTCCCATTTATGCCTCTAAGAGAGCCAAATGGGATAGTAAAAATGTCGAAGCATGTGGATTAATCAAAATTTCCATCTCTATTGATTTACAATTTCATCTTCAAGGAATTGACCAACCAAATGCGACTTGGATAAAGTTGGAAATTGTATTTGGTACATAATGAGATTCAAACTCGCATGACAATTAACTAATTGCTTTAAATCTTAGTGATTTCTTTTGAATTGAAAACTATCTCTCTAAATTTAAAACATTTAAATTCATAGTTGAAAAATGTGAGATTCCTAAGATGGATATCCAATGTATTTATGTTGTTCTTGCTAAGCTTGGTAGTCCATATTATGTATTTGTATCTACTTTTCACTTTGTTACTGCTTAAACTAGCATATATGAAGTAAAGTACCAAGCTAACTGAGGGGTACCAAAGAGGAATAACCCAATGTCACCATCCCTAATCCCCTTTCACACTTTCGGCTAGCTCTTCTCCAACTTGAGGGGGACTTCCCAAAGCTAGGATCATCGGGGTAAAGAAAATGAACAATAGGTTGATTGAAGAGGCTTCCCTAGCAAAACAATCGTAGCATAAGGTAAAGGAATATATGATGGGAGGATAGAGAGAAACCACATTAAATAGACTACTGTTTTGATTGACCAAGGTGCAAAATGGAGTCACAAAGGAACAATCTAAGAGGTCCTTGCTCATATGTCATTAAGGGGAAAAGTTCTTATTATAAACCAAGCCATGCTTAATTAAGTTTAATACCCTTCTATGGTCTCCAACTCAAAACATAGAAATTACATTGTAAAATCACTAGCGGTCAACGACTCTGTCTACCTTTATGGGAAAAGGCCACTGCACTTCCTATGGAAGAAATAGGTGGACATGTTGAGGTTGAAGTTGTTCATGCAACTATTGGAACCAAGGTGGAAGGTGCTAGGGCATAAGTAGAAAATGAAGTGGGATGCCTTCTCCCTCTCCCCCTAGTTGCTTGTCTTTGTGGAGATGGTGGCATTGGCTGTTATGTGCTCTCAATCTCCTCCAAACGTGTTTGTGTTGGAAGTGAAGCATCCTCCTCTAATTCCTCTTCCAAGTCATTATCATCATGATCTAACCATTCACACACCTCCTCCATGGTAGTCCTTTCGGTCTCCACCTTCAACGGTATTGATTTTGTACCTAGGAAAGTGTTCCCCTAGGTGACTTTAGCCTTAGTCACTTAAAATGAGAAATTTATGTGACCCTTGCATTAAATGACTTTAAGTAGAGCATTTAACGTGACTTTAAAGAATAAAGGCAAGTTTGATAAATTTAAGTGGGTGAGGGAAATTAAATTTTATGAGAATTAAATAGGAGCATTTATTCTCATCCCTAGATCTAATCTAATCTTCGCCATTGGATTAGATGGCTCTTCACCTACCTAAGGTTTTGATAAAAAAGCAAGGGAAAGACATTTTTCATATTCATTCTTGAGATGAGAGTGAAGGAATGAGAGAGCTGAAGAGAGGCACGAATTTTGAGTCACCTAGTCTGAAGAGATTTCCAATGGGCACAAAAACCGAGACACCATTTATTGCTTGGCACATATTTTGAGGAGTGTACGACCATTCGTACAATACAGATTATGGGCACAATTTTCGAGGTAGATTTGGGCACAAATTTTGAGGACATACACGTTTCTTGAGGCAACATGCATAACTTTTTGGCATGCATTTCGAGGTAATACGATTGCATTTATTACAGTTCTCAAAGTATGGTTTTTGAGGCAGTCTGGCACAAAAATTGAGGGCACCATTTTTACTGTTCCAGCACAAAAATTGAGGGTGACATTTATTGATATTTTTGGCACATTTTTCGAGAAGAAAAGACACATAAATCGAGGCAACTTATGCACAGAAAACGAGGCACCCTGTTGGGTTATTTGCATTAGTTGAGATAAGTTGTATTTTGACTGTAAACGACTGTCTGAAAATTTTCCAGAAGAAATAATAAATCTCTCTCTCTGACTGGTTTTCCCCTTGTGGGTGTTTCCAGGGCCATTGACCAAAAATTTCTGAGTACTGTGTGTTGAATGAATGTGCATTTATTTTCATTTTCTGCCATGAAAGATTTAGTTACAGCAGTGTGTTTTAAGTTTGAAAATTTATGATAATTTCCAGCCTTGTATTTTTCTAGGTTGGCCATTAAACTGTGATATTTTCTACTATTAAACCGGAGGCTAAAACTAAGCAAAAACTTACATGGTATCAGAGCTGAGTGGGGCAAAAAATTAATTTTTGCAGACAAAAAAGTAATTTCCAGAATTCGGAAATAAATTTTGACAGTTATCAGATTTTTGTTGAAACTTGTTCTTTGTGAAAAATGACTTTTACTGGATTGAGAATGCAGGATAAGCTTGATGTGGCAAGGAACTTTGTCCCATGGAAGGCCTGAATATTGCTTGTGTTGGAGGAGGTAGTAAAAAATAATAGAGCTAATCCCTTTGTGATTTTTTAACTTCTACCGATGTGGTAGCATTTACTGCCTTCAACAAGAAGGATACCAAGGCTAGGAGGATTATCTTAGTTGCTGTTAAAGACCATGTGATTCCCCACATTTCAGGGAAAGATTGTGCACATGAGATGTGAACTGCTTTAACCGGCTTGTTTCAGAGTTCAAACAAGAATAAGAAGATGGTTTTGAGGGAGAAGTTGAACAGTATCAAGATGGTCAAAGGGGAGGTTGTGATGACTTATCTTACTAGGATTTGTCAGGTGAGAGATGAGCTTGCAGCAATTGGGGTGGTTGTTCCTAGTGCTGAGCTGGTGCGGACAGCTATGAATGGGGTGTCATAACCTTGGACTGTGTTTGTACATGGATTAGTGGCTAGGGAGAACTTACGTTCATGGGACAAGATTTGTGATGATTTTGTTCAGGAGGAGACTCGAAGGGGTCTTTTGCAGTGCGGTGCTTCTATTAGTAGAGAGGATGAGGAGGATGTGACCTTGACAACGAAGGGGATGAAGACGAACAAGAAGGGTCCCAAGAAGGTTGGGGCCAAGCAACAAGATGGGCAGAAGAAGGATTTGAGCACTGTAAAGTGTTTTGCATGTCAGAAGATGGGACACTATGATGGGCAGTGTCTGAACAAGGAGAAGAAGAAGCAGCAACAGACAACAGCTTCAGCGAAGGTCGATGACTTTGCAGCGAGATTTCAGAGTGAGTTCCTTTGTGCACTAGGCATATTGATAGAGAGAGAGCATCTATTATCACTAGTGCATATGTTGATAGACAGAGGGAGTTTTCCTTGGTGACATACCATTCCTACAGTGCATCTACTTCCAGCACTTGGTATATTGATAGCGGAGCCTTGAGCCATATGACAGGTGCTTGTGAGATGTTCTCCGAGCTTTCACAGACAGAGACTGATCTGGAGGTGGTGTTGGGAGATGGCTTAGCTGTAAGAGCAGTTGGGCATGGACCATTACCTTTCAGAGGGAGGCCATGAGTCCCATGGTGTTGAGAGATGTATTGTATGTACCTGGGTTGAAAAAGAACCCGGTATCAGTTTCCATGATTGAGGATCAGGGTCTTGGGGTGCCCTTCCTATTTTTGCAGTCTCATGCTTTATATGAAAATATTAGCACTTAGTCTCTCTGTAGCTTACCCTCATCTGAGAAGGGTTTAATGCTCATGGTCATGATGTATACTTGTTCTTCTATTAATGAATCTATCGTAAGAAAGGTTGTTGGGTTTTTTCCCTCATAAAGAGAGAGGGTTTTCCCAGGGTAAAAATCATGTTGTCTATTGTGCATGTGTATTGTTATGTGATGTTCTTACTTTTTGCTCTACTTAGTTTACTGTCATACTGCTCATAAGAAATTAGTATGGTTTATACTTTAATGTGTAATTGTGTTATTTTTTATTTAAAACACACATAATTACCTATTTATGAAAGAATGTCAAAATTCAACATGGTATCAGAGCTTGGTACTGATGTCTTTCCTTGAATGATGCATGAAAGATCCTAGATATGGAGCAATATACAATTTGATGGATGACTGGATGATGAACATCCTTGATTGGACATCAAGTCATGAAGTATATCTTCCTCAGAAAATGTCTTTAGGGAATTAGTAGTAATAAAGAAATCCTTTTCTAAAGAACATACCTCAGGATTTTAGACTAAAGACTTCGGTATGGATGTTAGCACTGTTTTGGTTAAGCAGTAGGATGTGGCATGCCTAAGGAGAAATAAGGTATGGTATGAAAATTTTAATGATAGAACCTAAGATGTGCTTAGGGGATGCTTTAAAGGAATGATTACAGGAGCTAAATCCAAAGTCGAGGTTTGTATTTCTTAGAAAACCATGGGCTAAACTTTGGAAAAAAGGTTATGAAAATCAATGTCTGTGGTATAGACCAAAAGGCTTTAGACAGTTCAGATATTCAAGCAAGGAAATCAACGGTTGGAATTCAATCCGCCTCCAAGATATGAAAGGTAAAAGTAAATTTGATGATCGACAGAGGAGTTTAAAAGATGGCCTATATCCACGACCACGAAAAAAAACTAAATGAAATCTAAGACCATGGATAAATCCACTGGAGAGACTTGTGCGAAGAAACAAACTTTTCCAATCATTGGAAAATTTTACGGCCTTCACAGATCTATGGTCGGGATTTTAAAGATGAAAAGGATATACAATGCAGGAGGCTTCCGCTGGGGATAGGTGTGCGGATAAATAAATTCCTAGGATCACCCGAAAATATTAGGGCCCACTTTAATATACAGTGCAGATCTAAAGATGAGAAAATCCATGGTGTAGGATGATTCTGCCGACAGACGATGTGCAGAGAAAGTAAAAGTGGAGATCAACAGAATGATTTAAAATCCCACTTTAATCTACGACGGAGATTTAAAGATGAAAAGATCAACGCTGGAGGTTGACTCCGCTGGGACAACATGCACCATATATGTTTAATTGGAGATCAACGGAATGTGTTAAAGTTCAACATTAATCAACGATGCAAGTTGATGGATGGTCAGATCGACGGTGGATATTGAGTCCGTTGGGAGAATATGCACACTATATGACTGGTTAGAATTGGGCGGAATTGTTAAAATGAAACATCAATCAACGGTTGAGATTTGAAATGTAGGAGATTAATGGTTGTTAGAGGATCCACTGATGAAATTTGTACACCGTTTTACATTCTAGATGGACAATGACAAATTAAGAAGAAGATTGTGTGTGAGAAGAGATATATGGTGGAAAATAAAGATCTCATGGATCTATAGTGATAAGAAGATCCATCGCTGAAAATTGCAGGGAAGATAGAAGACAGGTAGGGCAGTGAAATGAGGGAAGGAAGGTTAATCAACGATCAAGATCGACGGTTCAGAGTAAAAGTGGATTAGATCTACAGAGCAAGAAGGATTCACCTGTGAGATTTGCATGAAAGTTAGCAGAAAATTCCACTATAAAAAATACTATAAAGGGTAAAGGCATGTGGTTGAAAGTTATTTGTTTTTTTACGCATTGGGAGAAGAAAACATTGTTCTACGTGGACATAGCTAGGTCAGATAGATACTTATCCAGCCTTCAGTTTATCAGGTAGGCCATGTTTTACCCGCCAAAGTAATATTTTAATATGGATAGTGAAAGAGAAATAGAAGCTTAGGCTTTAGAGTTCCAAAAAATTGAGGAAGTATTTGAAGATAGAGATAGTGTGATTTTTTAGACTCTTTTGTTCTTTGGTCTTGTTAATTAGTTGAAAACTAAGATAGCAACATTTAAGGACTAAGGTACATATTTACATGGTGTTTTTCAGTCCCACTTTTACTTCTTTTGTCGATAGAAAACCATGAATTTTCCAGATTTTGTTGAGTGTTCTGCGTGTAACTATTCTACTACTGAAAGAGTGATTATGGATTTGACCAAAACTATAATTTTGTGTCTTGTTACTACCGTAGTCGTTTAGGACTCACTTAGAGTTCCTTCCTCTTTCACCCTAAGTCGAGAACATTTTAATGAGGAAGATATAACTCAATCATTTCGAGAAACAACCCTTGAACAAAAGCATCCCTTTTTCACTAGTTGTTTTAGGTCAGGTGTGTCTCTGGAGAACCAATCATTCCCTTTAGATATAAATCTTTTTAATGAGGAAACTAGGTTAGTTGTCTCCATGCTGAGTCACTTTTTAGGTATAGATACTAACAAATACATCCTTGAGTTGTTAATGATCCTTCTATTCAGAATCAACACAAGTCAGTCTGAGTCACAGTCTTTCCAGTGACCATGTCTCAAATTTGATAAGTGCATGGCTGAAAGTATTTACTCTCATCTAGTGAATTTCCATAACACAAGACACTTTAGATTTCAGTTCTATTTAATCGGAATGTTCTTGTTATTTAATGAGGAAAATTTACAATTACTAGAGATGGTTCTTACAGATGAAATCAACAACAATTTTTTCAAAAATATGGATTTTTTGATGTTAGAGGTCTACAAGGTCTTTTTCCAAGATAAATTACCCAGGGTACTACCAATAATGAAAGAAGCCTTACAGTTTGCCCCATACAGGAAATTAGGAGATTGGTTCTTATTGGAAGAGAATACATTTATTAGAGTATATGGCTTTTGTCATGAGCGATATATTCTACCAGCGTTCCTCACTCCTAGGATTTTTTCCTTCAAACTGGTGAGATAAAAACTGATAGGTGAAAATGAACATTTCATCAGCTTTAGAAAAGCTTAAGAGGTAAAATTTCCTTGGGTGATTGGACCCTTTATCATAAAGAGAAAGCTGCACTTCCTATGGTGGAAATTTTTCTTAAAAAAATGGACTTTAAAACAACCTTTGCATTGAACTATGATCCACATCATATCATCTCAATAAGAATACAGGTGAATAAGAACAAACATTTTGAACACTAGGAGGTTGAATGGTTGGTTGAAAAGGAAATTTGGTTAGATTATCCAGCATCAATCTAAATTGAAGAAGATATACAACAGAATTTTCCATCACCAAAAAATACTGCAAAATTTGTATAGGAAAACCCATTGGCTATGGTAAAACCAACAGAGGTGATTACCCCCATTGCAAGCCATTCAGAGTTGACATGTAAAAGGAATTTCATAGATGGAATGGAAACCGAAGAAGAAAGAAGTTCAGAGACGACAAAGAAGAAAAATAATGAAACTAAAGGGGAGTTAGTAGTGGCGATTAAAACTGAGGGTAAGAAAGGAAGATGAAGGTCAAAGGATCAGCCTTTGAAGTAAAATAGTATGCATTTTCAAAAACTGTTGAAGGATGAATTGATAGATTTAAATCTAGGGCTGAATTGTATGATAGATACAGAGAAAGCAAGGAAACAACATTAGATGTATCTTTGAAATTATATGCAGATGTCAGAAAGATGTCTAGTAAAAATGTTTTTTTAGTGACTATTAAGGAACATACCAAGAATACTTTGAACTTAGCAGTGGCTACTAAAAATAGGGTGTAAAAAATTGTCATCGATGCAGTGAAGATTGGTTTCCAGGACACAAATGAAAAACCAATCATACATCACACTGGAAAATCATAAATGGGAGATAAGTACAAGTATTAGCTTAAGAATATACTTTCAATTCAGATGAAGACTCAATCCCATCAAATGTTTCAATAGAGACCATTACCTTTGTTCAACAAACTTTTAAGGAAGAAGATCTAGCGGCTATTAAGAAGGTTAAAACCCAACAAAAGGAAATCCAACCACTCGCAAAAAAATATACCCCACCTCAGTTAAGAAGTCAAGACAACTTAAAATATGAACAAATCCTACCTCGAGTAACATAATCAAGGGATTCGAAACAAAAGATCTTACAACTTATTGGGACAATTAAGAATAAGGACATCACAATTTTGGTCGATTCTAGAAGTACCCATAATTTGATTGATATCAACAAGGAAAAAGGGATAAATATTTTTATGTTCCATGCAAAAGGACTTAAATCCTCAACCATCATTTATCAACACATCAAAAAGTGGGAAAATTTCATAAGGTTACAGAGTTGATACACAACTTAAACTTGCAGCTTGATTGTTATTCTTTACCTCTCAAGGAAGTAGACTTGATATTAGGCGTTGGCTGGTTAACATTGTTGGGAACGTACTCTACCAATTTACAAAAAAATTATATGGAATTCAAATCGAAAGGAACTAAGCATCGAGTATATGGTTCAGAAGGCTCTAGAACTAAGGAAAAGGAGTCACACCATGAAAATGATCCAGATCATCATCAAATAAAAGAAATAAGTCCAGAGCACACATATCACATCAACATCCACAAAGATCCAGAATAAAAGGAAAACACGAAATTCATCTTTGAGGAAAAAGATTCCCTTAAAGAGGGTGGCAATGTAACAAATATAAATATTAACAAATTAAATAAAATTGCAAATAAGTAATAAATAATAAAAGCATACTTATATTTAACCAGAGGACATGACTCCTCATATTTAATGGCCAAAGCAGATTTATAGGAGGCACAAACCATTTGTAATATCATCCGTCAATTTATATATATATAATATTTTAGAGATGGATTATGTCCCTGATTCAGATTCAGATTTTTCCTTAAACACCGGATTCAGTGTATCAAAATATCTGTGAGAATATAAGCTACAAGATGGAAAATTTCCATACCAAGAATTATTATGATATTTAGACACTCAGGAGTTACTTAAGATCAACTTGTGTAATATATCCGTTAGGTAAAGTGTGTTTCTTTAATATGCATTAGTATGTATTTGTAAATATTCTAATCCGACGGTCATGATATGCTCTAGACATAAAGTGATCTGATGGTTCAACTTCTCTTAGATCATACCTACCATTGATCCGTGGATTAACACCCAATTGGTCCATGATCTCTATTTAAAGAACATGGAGGGTCCTTGGCTAGTTGATCGATTATGAGAAGCTCATGTAACTTTTTTTTTTTACATAATAAATTGCTCCAAGTAGCTATTTGGCTGGGGCCATGGACTATTTCCCTCTCGAGGGTTTTAACCACATGACAAACATCGGTGTATTGATCTATGATCATTTTGTGTGAAGTGGTTGCTCTAGGTTTTCGGTCTTTTGGGAGTACCCTGTGTACCCGAACAAGTAGCTATTTGGCTGGGGCCATGGATTGTTTCCCTCTTGAGGGTTTTAACCACGTGACAAACATCGGTGTATTGATCTGTGATATTTTTGTGTAAAGTGGTTGCTCTAGGTGTTCGGTCTTTTGGGAGTACCCTGTGTACCTGAACAAAAATTTTCATTTCCATTTAAAGAGACCATTAATATTTTTATTAAACAATATTCATGATACTCAAGCCCAAGCCTGCGTATATGCATGTGAAATTTAACCAAATGAAGACCAACAACATTTACTCCCTAGTCTCTAAATTTTGGAAAATAGGTCTACCGATCTATAAAGGGAAGGATATTTGGAAAGCCATGAATATGAGCATGATTCATAGGAGCATACCTTGTAGATATCATAGAACTCATCTTTGGACAGTGGAGTTTCCAATGATGCTTTAAAATTTGGATACTTCTAAGAAGGGATTCGCCTGGTGAATGATACACAACCTATTTATGTTTGACCATTTTTCACCATCAGCAATAAGCTCTAATATTTTTTCGTTTCTCCCATGGAATATTTTACCTTCTTTCTCCGGTAACAGTGCCAAGATGTTATCACTCAGAGTTTCCTTTGGTTATGGAAGGGAATTCTTGAGGTAACCATTTCAATCCAGAATTTAGGTTGTACTATGACCTATACAATGAGAGGGCTCTGTCAAATTTCAAATAACTTCATAAAAACTGAAATATTTGCAATGAACACATAGAGGTCAGATTTTGCAAACAAAATAGGTTTTTAAGAGTTTTGTGGATGATATTGTTAGAGAAGGACCATTGAGCATGGATTCACACTAATGGATATATTTTGAACTATTTGGAAACAACGTAAAGTATTTTTTACAGGAAATATAACTGTTATTCTATAGATAGTTTATAGAAGTAAGGGTGGAAGTAGAACTAGGAAAACAACCCATTAACATTGAGTGCCTAACATAGGTGAGTTCAACATTAACTTTGGAAGAAATAAGAGTCAGTATTTAATTCTTATAAATGAGAACATAAGCCATGAATTCTAGTTCATATTTTCTCATAGCATCCTTTCTTCTCTCGGGTATCAACCTTCAATAGGTCGTTTTGATGCCAATATATATAAATACCCCATCTTGAGTACAATATTCAAGCCTTCAACGATTTCCCAAAATAGTAAAACAGTTACAAAATCATGACTCATGTGTTAACTAATCCCTAACTTTTAGGAAATGAATTACAAGATTGATGACATCTGTAATTCTATTTCCTATCCTTTAATTTTCTATTATTAACAATAAAGGAGGATATAACATCTTATTCCCAATTCAAAATGATGAGGTGGCTCATCAACTCATGACTAGGCATTTTTTTGAAAAATAAATTTGACAAATTTCTAAAAAATAGGGCTCAAAGATCCATTCGAATCTCCCAAACCATGATATATGTGTAAAAACTAAGAGATGTTTTTGTATATGAAATCGTTCATGAGAAACACATATTTTAGTTTATTTATATTAATAACCATATTCTTGGAATCTACACAAAAATTATTGACTAAAACAGGAAAATTTGGAATTCTGAAAATTGATAATTTTTTGAAAAATAGGGCTCAAGGATTACTGCATATCTTCCAAACCATGATAGCTACGTAGAAAATGAGAGACAATTTTTTTAATGGGATTGTGCTTGACAAAATTCTCTATCAGTTTTCAAAAAATCCTTTCCATTTAATTAGAACTTGACCTGGAAGTTGACTGCAAAAACAATAATTTCCAAAACTTCCATATCACCAGACTTTGTTTTTGCATTGTGAACACTATGATAGTTTCCAAAACTATGTGTACTATTGAATGAAACCCCTATTGCATTGTGAACACTATGATAGTTTCCAAAACTATGTGTACTATTGAATGAAACCCCAAAATTCTATTTTAATCAAAACTGATGCTTGTCGAAGGTGTACTGAGGATTTTTGAGACATATTGCAAAGCATCAAATGTGCAAGATCCTTTCTTTTGTTTCACAAGTAAAACAATAAAAAACCCTAATACATGGTTGCATATTGAAAAAGGTCAAAGTTGCAAGATAAACTTCACAACATGTAGGGAAATCCCAATATTGCATTTCACAATTTCATGTGAGTCTGACATCATCATAACAAATAACAAAAGAGTTGAGAAAGTTGCATTCAAAGTTATTGATCCTAACTATGTACCAACTTTTGTTGAATATTGAAAATGCTAAGACAACCATCCATTATTTCAATTCATTCAACTATAAGTATGCAAGACATGTGTCCCTTTTTGCACAACTCAAAATTTCTAGTATCTTCTCTGGTGCAAGTGTGAATCCTTTGTAAGCTTGAACATAACATGTTCCTTTGTAAAACAACTGTTCATATGCCTTTTTCGCAAGTGTGATACTACCCAAATCCTTATGAAAAATCCCTTGTCTATTTCATGAGAACTTATCATCAACATACTTGATATATAGATAACATATATCAAACACATGTTGCAAGTCTTCAGCTCATTTCCCAAAATAGTAAACCATTTATAAAATCATGACTCATGTATTTACTAATCTCTAACTTTTAGGAAATGATATACAATAATGATGACACATGTAATTCTCTTTCCCATCCTTTAATTTTCTATTATTAATAGTCAAGGAAGAGATAACATCTCATCCCCAAGTCGAAATGATGAGGTGACTCATCAATTGATGACTAGGAAATTTAAAAAAAAATAAATCTGGTGAATTTCTAAAAATTAGGGCTCAAATATCCCTTCGAATATCCCAAGCCATGATATTTTTGTAAAAATTGAGAGAGATTTTTGTACATGAACCCATTATTGCGAAAAACTCATTTATTTTGTTTATATCAATCGCCATATTCTAAGAATCCACGCTCTAAGTTATTGACTAAAATAAGAAAATTTGAAATTATGGAAACTCGCAAATTTTTGAAAAATAGGGCTCAAAGATCATTGTGTATCTTCCAAACCATGATATCTGTGTAAAACATCAGAGAATATTTTTTGAACGTTCTTGTTCTTGAAAAAATTCTATACAAAATAATTTCCTGTATTTTTCTCTCAAACCCCTGTGCACGCTCTCTTACCTGTGTGGCCTCTGTCCCCTGCGCGCGCTCTCCCTCCTGCATGTAGATCCTTTCCGCCAGCATGCGTAGATATTCTCCTGCACACGGCGCCTTACTCCTGCATGTGTTGCTTTTTTTCTGTGCATGACTTTCAATCTACGCACGACTTTCTAGTTGCGTACGGCTTTCCATCTGTGCGTGGCTCCTTCCACCTACATGTGACCTCTGTCTTCCTGCGCGACTCCTCCCAGCTCATGCCTGCACTCTTCCATAGACCTCCACTCCTTGTCCACACCCTTTCACGGCTCCTACGCTCCTCCCTCGCCTACACATGACTTCCTTCCCAAAGATCCGCTCCTTTCTGCTCCACGGCTCTCATGCAGCTCCCTTCGCACCTCCGTGCATCTCTCTCAGCTCGCGAGGCTTCCACCCCCCTCTACGCACCTCCCCACGCCTCCTCTCACAAACCTCCACCCTCCCCTTTCCTGCACCACACAGCCCGTGCAACCTTCCTTCTCACACACACCTCCCCATGGGCCCTGCTCTGGCCCTCCCGCAGCCCTTTCGTTTCTCCTCCCCACCTTCTCACAACCCTACACCCTCCATCCCCCCATCCGCAAACCAGATCAACCATCCCACCATGTCCCACATCCCATGGAGGACCCTAAAGAATACAAAGAATTGGAGGGAATTTCCAAAACACCCACCTAGGATTACAACGACAAAGGCCAATTTCAATATCTTAGGAAATTTCAAGGTAACCGTGAATTCTACAGCCCCATGAACATTGCATTGGAATGGCATTCTGGACATCTCAATTTAAACAAATACTCAGGAAACTGGAATCCCTTGAAGCCGAAAATGGTAGACTCTATTCAAAGGTGGGCTTTCTCATTTACTAGAGTCTCAGAATTCGAAGGGGACAACTTATCCCTCAAGAAAATGATAAAATAAAGAAAAGAACAGGATTCTTCCCATCCCTAGAATGAAGCACTTCACGCTGAAATTTGGGACCTCAGGACCAAGCAAGAGGAAATAAAATCCCAACAGGACTCCTTTAAAAAGGAAACTGAGTCGCACATTAACTCATGGGACCAAGTAGTTCGAGGGAAAGGAAAAAACACTTCCCATTTCACAGCAGTCAAGGAGGTCATACAAGCCAAGCTTGTCGAAGAACGGACTATACAAGAAAGGGAACTGAACTTGAAAGTAAGAGGTCTCCCTCAACCTCTTCCTTCCTCAAACCCTATAGAGGTAGGAGTCGAGTTCCTGTGGGATACCCTCGGCTTATCAAAATGATAACCCTGGATGGATCTTGGGTGGGCTATGACTCCAACCTCTTCATTAGATTCTGTAATGCAACAGACAGGCTCTATGCCCTTAGAGCTAAACATAAACTGTCTCACTCCCTGATAGGATATTCCTTGATGAGGACCTTACCAGAGCGCAGGTTGCAGAGCTCAAACAATCCAGGGAACAATCCGTAGTAGCAGGGAAAGTAGGAAAATGGGAAGTTATCAAAAACCTTTGGGTAGTTATTCAAGACTCCTTCCCCCCTAAATGGACATCTCGAATAGGAATCTCTAAATGACGGGGTCAATTGGAGAAACGATAGGGCACAAGCATCAATGTCCACTGCTGGAATGGAAATGGGTATTTCTAGTCATCTCCAAGTCTCTTGTATGACGTACACGCATCAGTTGATATCCTCCTCGTGACTGAGACTCATGCGATCCCTGTACGACATCTCCTGGATATCACAAGTTACCACTGGTTCTCATTTTGCAGATAGGAAACAAGGAGCTCTGGTGGAGTCAGGGGATCAGGAGGATTTACTTTCTTGGTTAGAGAGTCTCTCTGGAAGAGGGTCTCCTTGATGGCCTTTGATGTGTATGCCAGATTCATGTGGATCCGGGTCAGAACCCAAGATCTCCCCCCTGAGACATGTCTACTTCATAGTTTGCTACTTTCCACTCGCGTGCTCATCATTTTCCATCCATAATGGAGTGGACGGGGACCCTTTTATGGATCTGTACATTTGAATCACTTAGTACTCTACTAATGAGGATATCATACTTATGGGGGATTTTAATGCTTGTACTAGAGACCTCCATGTTCCTCTCCATGATCAATCCGAAGATGTGTTTTGTACTAAAGGACTCGACCCTACTGCAGTAGGTCTCCACCGGACTTTAGAATATTCCCTAGGGCCCACTATAGCATACATCAAGCATCTCCTACAGTTAGGGGAATCCCATGAGTTTCTTATTCTGAACGACCTCCCTTGCTTCCCGAACTCTCACTTATTCACGTGCTGGCCACATGGAGGTGTGGCTAGTGTGGTGGACTATGCCCTAGCTAGCCAGAAATTACTTCCCTTCAGTCAAGACCTCTCTCTCTCCTCCATACCCTTAACTGACCACACACTTCTTTCTCTCTCCCTCTAAGTTGACCCCCCCCTTCCAACCCTACTATCCCCCAAAAACCACCCCTCACCACCTCAGATAACCTTTCGTTTTGATGAAGGCGACCCCAACATCTTCCTATCAGTTCTCCACCAGATTATTCCTCCTAAAACCCATTTCTCCTCACTCGACTCATGCCAAGTATCAATGCCTCTCATCTGCAATATGGGAAGAAGCACTTAAGTCCTTCCCCCACTCCACTAGTACCTCCTCTACCACTCCTAAACCTGGCTTCTGCCCCATGAACAAGTCACTATGATGAGGATTGCAAAACACTTCACCGAGAACTTCATCATCCCTTCCTCACTCCCACCCGAACTAACTTGACATCCAAAATATTACCTCCATCTCCTTCGTCACAAAAAATGACATTTTGTCTCTCAGAGAAGATGAGAACTCTCAGCCCTCCTTGCCCATTCCCCCAAACAGTGTTTTCATACCATCCTCTCTTGGAGCTCCCCTATGTCACCCGAACTGGACACTGATTCCATGTTCTCCCACACCTCCAAGCTCTATGACATTCTCAGCCAGGCTAACATTCATGTTGCTTCCCCCCTCCCTCCTCTTGCCACCTCTTCCCTAACAACGATGTCATAGGATCCATCTGGGCAATCAGCAACAACAAATCAACAGACGTGGAAGGATACCAAGTAGAGTTCTTTAAGCATGGTCTCCGGGTTTCGTTCAGCTACTTGGATGATCTCTTTAACCATGTGTTGCATGAAGAATTTTTACCGGTCTGGTCTCATCATATCGTCCATCCGATTCACAAGTCAGGAGCCACCTCTAACCCCAACAACTACAGAACGAACATAGTAGGCCACACGTTCTCAAAAATTTATGCTACCGTTCTCTACATGAAGCTTTCCAACTATTTTGAAATAGAGAAATATTAGAGCTTGTGGTTAGGAAGGGTTCAAACCAACACATCAGACTATCGACCACATTTTTACTCTTCGAGCCGTGATTAACGAAGCATGTCACCGCTCCTCGAAAGTCTACTGCTGCTTTGTATATTTTTGGAACACATCAGACTATTGATCACATTTTTACTCTTCGAGCCATGATTAACGAGGCACGTCACCGCTCCTCAAAAGTCTACTGCTGCTTTGTATATTTTCGAAAAGCATTTGACTCAGTTTCGAGAGAGGATCTATTGCAGCGACTCTGAGACATCAGTATCTCGACGATCCTATTGACGGCTATTATGAGCCTATACGAGTTTTTTTGGGGCCTCCTTCGCACAACTCAAGGATTAGCTGAGTTTATCTGTAGAACCATTGGGGTGAAATAAGGTTTCTCACTCTCCCCCACCCTGTTTGGAATCTACATTGACGAGTTGGAGACCTTCCTCCATGAGCATACTTAGGAAACCGATGGTTGCCTCCTCCACCAGGCCCTAATCTCTATCCTACTTTTTGTTGATGACATCATACTCCTATCTTCCTCCCTAGAAGGTATGTAGAGACATCCTAATGCCCCATCCCTATTCTGTGAACTCCGGAAGTTGACTATGAATCTGAGCAAAACAAAGGTTATGATCTTCAATGGGGTAAATAAAACCTCATACTTTTGTTTCTTATTCAAAGGGGAGGAAGTTGAGATCACCAATACTTATACTTATTTAGGAGTGCAGTTTTCAGGTCCCCGCTTAAGTCTGCGACCAGCTCTCCAACCTCGAATCAACAAGGGGTACAGGTCCCTGGCCCTCCATAAGAGACAATGTTTTTGTCACCATTTACAGGATATCTCATCTAAGATGGACCTGCTAAATACCTTGACCCATCCCACTATTCTATATGGATCAGATATATGGGGCCCCTCCCTACTCGAGTCAAATTGGGCATCAGTTGAAAGATTCTAGATCCTTCTTCTCCAACGTATCATCAAATGTAAGCAAACAGTGACACAACACATCATCCTTGTTGAATTTGGATCCTAGGCCTTCCGCCTCGAGATGGTTTTCATATTGCTTTCCTTCCTGTATCGGATCCGAGGGTTAGCCAACTCATCAAAAGGTTTGGACATGTACCCATTTCTAGCTTATTGCTCTGCTCAGACTATCGCCCGTGCTACCCACCCAGGAAGAGCTAAGTGTTGGCTCACAGGGGTCTCGAGCCTTCTTGCTTCACTGGGGATCTAGTTAGATCGTCTTCCCTTGTTCCAGTATAATCTAGATTCCCCTGGGCACATTTTTCCTACTCGACAAGATTTAAATAATAACATCAAAGATGATATTTACAAGCAGTTTGTCTAGGTTACTTGGATTAATCCTCCAGGAGGATTGCACCCAATCATGGCCTTTTATGCTGAGCATTTATTGGAGATCAGAGACGGGCTCATTGTCCGACCCCAGTATACATTTCACCATTGGATGCATGCTCTTCGGATCCCTCTCAGACAGTTCAGAGTAGGATCACATAGACTTATGGTAGAGTCAGACCACTAGATTGATAGATCGTATAGGATTTGCCAACTATGTCATCTACAGGAAGTGGAAACTGAGTCACATTTTATCTTCAGGTGTCCTGTCTACTATGCAATTAGAGGACGTTTATATTGCTTGTCAGGGGGGGCCAAAATATATCCGCTTTCTTCAAATATACCGATCAGAGATGTCTAGTGCTTTATATTCAGGAGGACCTCAGGTTTCGAGCATAGATCCTCCAGCCTCCCACTAGACTAGACACCACACAGCGGATCACGATGTTCTTCATCATGCTACCATCTTCCAGGGGCATCAAGAGATCTACTAACCTTAACATCGAACCAACTCCCAGATCAATAGGGGCTGAGGTTTCTCGACCCACGAGATCTCAGCGATAGCTCCGTACCATGACTCCCTCCAAGATGCGCTTAGGACCCTCTAGACCTCGCCAACATCACTCTAGAGGGTGCCTCGCACCTACCACATCTGAATCGGAGCAGCAAACACTTTTGCAATTCCCTCAGTTTTCTTCATTCAACCTCGAATGTTAGGAGTACTAGACCCTCCTTGGTCACTTTGGATCCTAGATCTTGTCCACCTGAGCTCCTTTGCCCCTGTGTAGGGTTACAGGGTTGGAACTGGAGTAATATCTCTCCCATGCTACAACATAGCTCGCCTTGTACATATTTACTTCTTTCTATTTTCATTTCTTTTATTGTATTTCCTTTAAGGGAGATCGTTTGATCCTCCCACATGCATAACATATCATTGTAACTGATAGTCCCATTGACCTACTTTGTGTTCATTAGTGGACATTAATAAAATTATCGTATCTTATCTTATCTTATTTACATTTGGCACACATTTGGTTAGAACTGTAGCTTGAGGTTGACTACAAAAACAATCATTTATAGAACTTCCATAGCACCAGACTCTGTTTCTGTACTGTGAATGCTACGAGAGTTTCCAGAACTGTGTATACTATTGAATGACCCCCCAAAATTCTATTTTAATCAAAATTGATGCTTGTTAAAGGTGTACTAAGGAGTTTTGAGGGAGATCCATTCTTCACAAATAAAACAATTAAAAACCGCAATACATGGATGTAGCTTCAAAAAGATCAAGAATGCAAGATAAAATTGACAACATGTAGGGAAATCCCAAAATTTCAGTGCACAATTTCTTGTGAATCTAACATCATCGTAGCAAATAACAAAAGACTTGAGAAAGTTGCATTCATAGTTATTGATCCTAACTCTCTACCATTTTTTGTTAAATATTGACGAGGCTAACATAGTCATCCATACTTTAATTCATTCAACTATAAGTCTGCAAGACAGGAGGCCCTTTTTGATCTACTCAGAATTTCTAGTATCTTCTTTGGTGGAAATGTGAATCCTTTGTAAGTTGGGGCATAACGTGTTCCTTTGTAAAGCACCGTTCATATGTCTCTATTGCAAGCGTGATACTACCCACATTTTATGTAAAAACCCTTGGCGCTTTCATGAGAACTTAGCGTTAACATACTTGACATATGGATAACACATGTTCAGTTCCACACCATAACATCTGGTACTCTTGTTTGGGTGTTTTCACATTTAAATGCATGCTCAGTTTTAGTAAAGGACTATCAGCTGGCACACGCAATACGAGAGATTTGGATTTCAACTGCACAACTGGAGTTCTGTGATTATGGATGAGCTAGAAAACTCCACAACAAGAATGCAAAAAAACATGAGTTTGGCATGTTCTGGTTTAATCAATCACTAGGTGTTATATTTTTATTTTTTTCTAAAGGACATATCCCATATCAGTTGGGTAGAGATGTCCCAAGGAATCCATATTCACCGATGATTCCAACTTCATTCGACTTGTTGAGCAATATAGAAGCCTCGTGGTTTCCTCCTTGATGACTTCATGGAGTTGCTCCTTGATGCGTTGGTCTTTGATGCTAGTTGTGGTTTCATAACGTAGTGTATTGGCTTCTGAACTTAGGAGAATTGGCAAAGAAACACACAAATTGTGGTTTCATAATGTAGTGTATTGGCTTCTGAACTTAGGAGAATTGGCAAAGAAACACACAAATTGTGATACTAGTTTTGGTTTCATAATGTAGTGTATTGGCTTCTGAACTTAGGAGAAAGAAACACACAAATTGTGATACTAGTTTTCGTTTCATAATGTAGTGTATTGGCTTCTGAACTTAGGAGAATTGGCAAAGAAACACACAAATTGTGATACGTTATTGGCTTCTGAACTTAGGAGAATTGGTAAAGAAACACAAAAATTCTCTTACACCAAACAACACAAAATTTTTAACCATTTGCTAAAGAACCCACACCCTAAACTTGATTATTACCCATTTGCTAAAGAACCCACACCCTAAACTTGATTATTACCCATTTGCTAAAGAACCCACACCCTAAACTTGATTATTAGACTTCCAAATCCTAAGAATACAATGATATTTTTTTTACTTCTTCTTATCCAAATTACTAATTTGTTTACGAAAATCTATAAAAATTTAGCATGTGATAACAATAGCTATGGATTGGGCCTCGACAAAACTTTTTGCAAAATCTATTAATACACTATATGCAAACCTGGAGCATATAACCGTCTTAGACCAAACAACAAAAAATTTTGCAAAATCCATTAATACACTATATGCAAACCTAGAGCATATAATTGTCTTAGACCAAACAACACAAAATTTTTACCCATTTGCTAAAGAACCCACACCCTAAACTTGATTATTAGACTTCTAAATCCTAAGAACACAATGACATTTTTTTTACTTCTTCTTGTCCAAATTACTAATTTTTTATGAAAATCTATAAAATTTTTGCATGTGATAACAATAGGTATGGATTGGATGGAACAACATCACGTAATACTTAATTTTTTGAAAATAATTTTACATATATTAATGATCAAGGAAAATAGAAAATAGTGCATGGTATGCCTAAGAATATCTCATTAAGACAAATTTTGGCACTATATGCAAACCTGGAGCATATAACCGTTTTAGACCCAACAACACAAAATTTTTACCCATTTGCTAAAGAACCCACACCCAAACTTGATAATTAGACTTCTAAATCCTAAGAACACAATAACATTTTTTTACTTCTTCTTGTCCAAATTACTATTTTTTTTACTAAAATCTATAAAAAGTTAACATGTGATAATAGTAGGTATGGATTGGATGGAACAACATCATGTAATACTATATTTTTCGAAAAATAATTTTACATATAATAATGATCAAGGAAAATAGAAAATAGTGCATGGTATGACTAAGAAGATCTCATTAAGACAAATTTCAGCCCTACAAGCTAATAGATGCATTATTAAGGGTTGTAAAGTTTATGTGGTTAATATTTAGATATATAATGTTGAGAATAAACCAGAAATAGTAAATTTTCATCTTTTAAATAATTTTAAAGATGTGTTTCCTAAAGAGTTACTGGGAATGCCACCTAAGTAGGAATTAGATTTTTCTATAGATATTATATCGGGAGAGGACTTACTTCAGGAATCCCTATGTGGTACCTTACGCCACCATACCCAAAGATGGTATAAAAAACCTAGCACAGTATGAGTTCATCTTGGTGTTCCCTGTTACATTATCAAAACCTCGTGTTGAGTTAAAGGAACTAGTGCTAAAGACACTATCCATCATCACCAAGACCAAAAATGGGGGCATTAACTAGCTCCATTTGAAATCCCTTGCCGCAAATAAACTCCCCAAGTCTTACTCAGAAACCACCAAACGTAAATATGGGGGTACAACTCAACAAATGTTGAAATATCCCATTATGATTAACACCGCTACCATGAGGGTCATCGCATTGCGTTCCCTATGTGGTCAATAAGGCCATGCAACAGATGTATGCCCCACCTTTCTAGAACTCAAGAACCTCTTCAATACTCTAGTAAGCATGATTCATTCACCCTAAGTTGATGTTGGAGGTACCTCCACCTCACCATCACTTACCAAATTTACCAAATCCAAATCATTGTGTACCAACAAAGCATGTTCAATTTTCTAGCAGTTTGGGAACCACACATCATTGTCCCAATCTCCCATGATTTTACAATGCTTTGGATACCATTCATCTCACCAAAATTTAAGTGGACCAACCCAACATCGCCCCCAAAAGGATCAAGTTCCAACAACATCATCGTAAGCACTACAACACCTTTCTCCATGACAAATCCAACCCAGATTCCATTGCATTTATTAAATCAAGCACACTCTACTCGCCCATGAAACCATTGTAAGTTAATGTCCCATTATCCCTTTCAATTCCATTTGACATTTTCTTACCAAACTCTTCGCTTGGACCAAAAACACCTCTTTGATAACCTTGTCCGAACAGGTGTTGTACTTCCCACAGTAGTTGAAGAGAATGACAACTCCACTACCAGACTCAGAAGACAAATATTTTTCCATTGTCTATATTATGACTCAAATTCATGACACAACCTGCATGAGGTTTGTCTTCCTATACCCCCTGGATCGACCTTAGGATGAAGTCCATACTTCCCCACCTACCAACTGTCACGTCCCCTCCCATCAATCCAATCCACAGAGGGGAAAAGAACAATGTACGCAGTGCTATATTTCACCCTCATGGCCAAATTACAAAATTCATAAACATATTAATGTGTATGCAAATGCATGATAAATATACACATTGGAATGAAGCTATATTAATACACACACAACATGCAATTACCAACATGTTTATCACAATAATAACAGCAAAAAAACGCGCATAAATAAACTCATTTTCAATCGATTTAGATGCATTCAATTTAATAATTGAACAAGACCAATTTATTCAATCTTATATAAACAAATAGTCATTCATAATACATAAAATTGACATAATTAAGGATAACAATGAACCATTATATTTCAATTGGAAGTTCCCAAGAAACTAGATGTGGAAGAGAAACGTTTCACCCAACCATAGCTCTATTTCAATAGAGATACCACCCCTGAGCTAGGATATGTATCCACTAAGGAGGAACTACTTAGGCTCACTCACAGCCATATGCATAACCACTCATGCTAAGGTAGCACACAAATGGGTTTTTCAAGCATGTAGGGAGACAAGGAAGGAGAATTGTAAGCTAGTGAGATCAACCACAGAGCTATAATCATCTCGATTGATATCATCTAGCCTTGGCACCCACAATACCTACCACACCCAACACAAGGTCCACTTCTCTGCTACACAAGTCTTCATGCGCCCCTTCCCTCCAGTGATCTTAAGGGTGGGAATAGAAAGGTCCAAGATGCTAAATATTCATATATTATTTCCTTCACTGAGTTTATTAGGAAATTCGACACTCTAATCTCTCCCCAACTTTAGCCTGCTCTTGATTTTTTCCCAATTCTAGCCACATGACTCTCAATCAAGAAATTCAACCGTCGGGCTTCCAAATATGGGTCTTCCTATTTTTGGGGTTTTGGAACTCTCAATTTATCCCCATGGTTTATATCTATGAATTCCCTATTGGATTTCACCATTCACATGAATTTCTGGGAATTCTAGACACTCTAAAACACAACTTAATTGATGGTTATGATTTTTGTTTTTTCCACAACTATGAATGCATAATATACTCAAAATATCAGTATGTTTGTTCAACAATGGAATGGGGATGACGAAAAGTGAGTTTCCATGAGATAAATTGAATTCTAGGTCAAGTAAATCGCATACTCAACCATACAAATTTCAAAGTAATTCCCATGCTCCATTAAAGCATGAGCTGATTTCTCACCTACCTTCTTCCCACAAAATCAAATGTAAGCAAGGGAATTCAAGATGGGTTCTCAATATGACACTTGGAAACAATGGATTCAATCCCACAAACCCCTCACCTCTCCCTAATGGATACACAAAACCCGCTCATTTTAGTTTCTTCCATAGCCAACTCTCAAGATTTTAATTGCATTTATAAATATTTACATGATTATACACTTTCCCATGGATTTCTAGCACATGGCTCACAAATTATAAAATACTTTCCTTTTAAAAATTGAGTATTCACCAACATGGCCTTATCCTTGAGCTCCACGCACGGTAAGAGATCATACATCGCATATTTACAATATTTACATATCAAGCCAATAGTTTCCAAGGGTCAAAATGGGGGTATTACATTTCCCTCCCCTTAGAACAACATCGTCCTTGGTGTTCTCAAAATTGAAAAAAAATAGGTATTCCTATTTCATGGAATCCTCTAACTACCATGTATCCTCATTGGGACCAAGGTGTTTCCATTGCACCTTTACCTATCCGATGGCTCAGTTCTAGAGAAATTCTAGCTTCTTGTGAATGGTGCACATAGGTTCCACTTGGAACTCTCCTTCGGATTCCACCTATATCACATTCCAATCAATTATGTGATTAGGATTATGTACATACTTGTTAAACAAAGAAGCATGAAAGAATTTATGAGCTCTCATGTTAGCAAGAAATGCAATCCTATATGCAACTGGCCCTATCCTATCAAGGACTTCTAATGGCCCACAATATCTTGGTTCCAGATTGGCACAAATTCCCAACTTTAGGGAACTTCTCCTCGGATTTAATCTTAAATAAACATGATCCCTAATTTTAAATTCCTTGTGCATTGTTTTCAAACATTCATAACTTTTCTTCCTATCTTAGTCTGGCTTTGAATTCTTCCTGATATTAACAATTTATTGTTCCATTTCCTTGAGCATTTTTGTCTCAAGCAATATCTTATTCACTAGACTATCTTGGTTTACTGAAGTTCTGCATCCCTTTCCATTCAATGCCACAAATGGACGCATTCCCAATGATGCTTGATGTCCATTATTGTATGCACACTCCACCAAGTGTAGGTAATCTTCCCACTTAAATGGATTATCCATCACATACAAATTCTGAACAAATCCTCAATAACTTGATTTACCCTCTCAGTTTGACCATCTGTTTGAGGATTATACAATGTACTAAAGTTTAGCTGAGTTCCTAATTCATGAAATAGCCCTTTCTAAAAATTGGAAGTGAACTTTGCATCTCAATCTGAAACTATAGTCTTGGGTAATCCATGCAATATGAAAATTTCCTACATGAAGATATTTGATATGTCACTTGTATTATGACCGGAATTGGATGGAATAAAATGAGATGCCTTTGAAATATTGTCCAAAGCAACCATGATTGAATTTTGATTCCTCATTTTCATTGGAAAACATGTTATAAAATCCATAGAAATTACTTCCCACTTCCTTCCTGGGATGGGAAAAGGTTGCAATAATCTTGTCGGATGTTGATGCTCTGCCTTGAATTGCTGACACTTTTGACATCAAGTAATGCACTCTTCTATATCCTTTATCATTCCATGCCAAAAGTATTTCTTATTAAATTGAGTGCATAGATCTGTGGACAAACACACAACTCACAAGATAGATCACACAATTTACTGAGCAATTGAAGAATGAAACAGTGCAAAAATGGTTTGCAACTGTCAATGATTTCATTAATAAAAAATTAATTAGATAATAATTACAATGAAGTACAATGGCTAAATAGCCACAAGCAATTCGAATCCACATGAGGAAATTCGAATTGATTACACTTTACTTGACTGTAGGTAACTAAGACCTTGTCTAAATCATTATCGGAGGACTCAATGGTTAATTGAACTTGTCTAAACCATCACTGGAGTTCATCAGAGTTCTAAAACACAACTCAAGTGTCTAATTCAATGTTGACTGAGGCTAACTAACTGAGTTTTGAGGCCTAGAAAATCACATGTAACAACAGTTAGGGATTCTCCCCAATAAACGTTCCCAACTAGCCCGCTACTGTTTGGTATGGGGAATCCGTCCGGTTTACGGTCCGGCTACCGTAGGTCAAGTAACAATTTAAAAGGTTTTACCAGTTACAGCTCGGCCCACCGTGTATATTTTTAGTTTTTTGTGTTTAAGTTATGATGTGCAAGTGCCTATCTAAAAAATGTAGATTGATAGAGATAACGAGGAGTGTCACAATGTGATGTGCAGGTTCTTACCTCTCATCTTAACTCTCTCGCATCTAAATCACACACAGCAAGAAACCAAAACTAACTAACTAACCTATTCCTAGGGAGCAAAAGTATCAGTTATCAATGAGTAATGTATTTTTGAGCATGCATTAAGAAAAATTATAGATAGCTGTTACTTATTTCAGAACACATGAACATTAATAGATATATGAACAACAAGATAGCTTATTGTTTATGAAAACCTTCATTTCTCATAGTGGAAATTTCATAGAATAAACTAGAGTTCATTCATAACATGAATATAGATTCAATGAGTTAGAACGATCTCACAGTTAATGGACATAAGCTGAAAATGAAATAGTTCCCATTCAACTGATCCATAGCACAACATTTGAAACATTCCACCAAGCTTTCTCCATCAGGAAACTTGTAATTTGTTATTGCAAAAGGAAATAGCTCTTCTTACAACATACTCTCACAAATGATCTGGGAAAAAGCCTCCCCCCATATTCTATCTAAGCTCTCCTTTATTTATACAAAAAAGCAAAACCTGTGGGCTGCCCCTCGATAACAATTGGGCTACCCCAACCTTTCAGTTTTAAATTTTTTGTCTTGTAGTATGTGCCCGTAATTAATACAACATGTTATATTTTAAATTAAAATTTAAGAGCACTTTATGAAGAGGGACCGGCTTGGTCGTTGATGAGCTTTTTCCAAGCCTGGGCCTCTGCTGCTATCGATATGCTCAATAATCTGTTGGTCTTTTTTGAGATCCTGTTAATCATAGACTTTCACTTTCTTCTTTTCTTTTCTTTATCTCTGCTTCCTCATTTCTCTTTCTCTCCTCCTCTTCCTTCCTTGCTGCTTCCTCCGTAGATCTCTTTCTTTCTTCTTTTTCATTCTTCAGCCACCTCTCTGTCATAAACACAACATGTTCTTAGACCATTAAGCTTTTACCAAAATAACAAAACTATATCAATCTATTTACCTCCTCCATATGCATTCTGTAAAATAAACTATACACAGTATTAATGCATGAAAAGAAAGAATGACAAGGCAAATAAATCCTGCAAGTTTGTTTCTTGAAATCCTCTAAGTCCACTGTAAAATCACAAGCCCGATAGAACAGACTCTTCATCTCAATCCAGGCCACATCTGGACTAACTCAAAATCCTCCGATGAAAGCATGAACCATAACAATGTAACTGCCAATCCTCAAAACACCGAACCCTAAACTGCGCTCTTCATCTCGAAAAAAAACCTTGACTCTGTACTATGCTCCTCATCGTGCAAAACCCTTGGTAAAAGGTATAAGTGGGAAAAAACCTTATCGGCGGGTGGAAGCACTAAGCATTGGGCGGATAGTTCACTACGCAGCCGCAAAGGACGGTAGCATATAGACCATGGGTTCTGTGATCAAATAAAACCTTGGTGATTGGAGGCTCTAAGTACTATCGGCGAAAAAGCTCTCATCGGCATGCAGAAGTACAAATGCATCGACATGATAGTTTACAAGACAGCCGCAACGACGGAAGACATAAAGATTGTGGGTTCCACGGATCACAAAATCGTCGGCGATCGGGACAACTAATAACTCATCAGAATTTCAAGACACAAAATACTGCGCAGTTTCGGTGATACAGATGACAAGCCCCTCGAAATGACGGCGTCGTAGAGGACTAAACCTCCGACCGCTAGTCAAAAAACATTCCGATAGTGAAAATAAAAACACAATCATCGAAAAATCAAAAGGTTTGAACAATAAAGGCAAAGAAATAAAAGACCACGGATCGGCGAGAAAAAGCGTTGTTCATTGTTTCCCTTCCGCAACATCAACGGCATAGAGAACTAATGCCCCGACTCAATCTTCAAACAACTTCCGACAGCGATAAATAAAATCATTGAAAAATCAAAACAAAAAATGCTCAGTAGACTTATGGCTGGGTAGCGGTAAAATAAGCTCTTTTTCCCTCCGAAATGGCGGCGTCATAGAGGACTAGGATTCCGAAGATCAATTTCTTAAGTAGAGAAAATTAAACTTCTAGGACAGAATTAAAGAGATTAAACCAACTTGGGCTAGATAAAATCAAAAGGAGGGTCCAAATTTTTTTAGAAATTTGGGAAAAAGTTGCAGCTGCAACACTGAGGTAGGTGAGAAATGCGCCTCTCCTGCATGCAACCATGCAAACGTAGCGCTAACTGAATGTAGAGGACTAAAACTGAATGTAACTGGCTCCTAACTTAGCTTGACTAGTCACCAACTCAACTCAACTGACCTTGGTTGGTATCGACACTCTCAATGGATCCTAAATTGTAGGGATTGGTCTAGGAGGCTCCTAAATTGATGCATGCAAGTGCCATAAGTGGTAGTAGGCCTCAATTAGTGTTCCCCACACTTTAGTAACTGAAACATGTGCCCCAGTTAGGCCAAGTGGACCCAATGGTGCTAGTGACTAAAAATAGATTGGATGGACTCCCGATTTAGACATATGACCAAATTGGACAAGGGAGGATTAATAATCCTAACATTTCTTTCTTGTTTTTGTTATTGAATTTTGATATCTTGGATGTCTAGCATATGGAAGTCGATGTATTTAATCTATTACCAACTTCTTCTAATTTGCACAATTTGGAATGTACAATCTTCCTTTATAAAGAAGAATATTATCTTCTCCGAGTTGGTATCCTTCATTCTTTTCATCCAGTTTTCCTTGCTGCAATTTCTCTTTTACTTGAAGGTAAGTTTTATAACTATTTTGAGCCTCAAGAACTCTTGTTCTCAAATCTGATTTGCATGTACCTAATGCTGCCACACAAAATGTTCTGCTAAGGGAATCAGTAACCTTATTCTCTTTTCCTTTTACATGTTTGATTTCAAAATAAATCTCACTTAGAAATTCCAACCATCTAGATTGTTTGGAATTTATAATTGGTTGATCAAATAAATATTTTATGTTCATGTGATCGATTCTAATCTCATATATTCTTCCCATCAAATAATGTCTCCACATCTTGAGAGCATGTACTATGGTTGCTAGTTTTAAATCATGAGTTACATAATTCTTTTCATTCTCTTTTAATTTTATTAAATCATAGAAAATCACAAATACTTCTTGCATAAGCACTCCACCCAATCCTTCAATGAAAGCATCCATGAACACTACAAAATCCTTCTTTGGATCCGCAATCTTCAAAACAAGAGATTTAGTAAGTAACCTTTTTAGTTGTTGAAAACTTCTTTCACATTTTTCATTAAACCATATAAACTTTACATTCTTCCTCTGTAGTGATGTTATTGGATGAGCGATCTTAGATAATCCTTCAATGAAACTTCTATAGTATCCTTCAACACCCATAAATTATGTAACATCTGTAACATTCCTTGGAGTATGCCACACCATTATGGCTTTAATATTTTCTAGATCCATTGAAATTCCTTCTTCTGAAACGACATTACCCAAATATTGTACCCTTCTTTGATAAAATTCACAATTGTTTATATTTTCATGCAATTGATGCTCTTTAAGAAATTGCAACACCATTCTTAGATGTTCCTCATTCTCTTCTTCATTAATTGAATAAACAAGAATGGTATCCAATAACACTAACACAAACTTGTCCAAATACTTGCTAAAAACATTATTCATGAGGCACATGAATGTGGCAGGTGCATTGGTAATTCCAATCGGAACCATTGTGAACTGATAATGGCCATATCTTATCCATAAATATTTTATGTGAATGTATTGTTCTTTTATTCTCACTTGATGATAATTAGACCTCAAGTCAATTTTTTAAAAACACTTTGGTTTCCTTCATTTGATTGAACAAATCATTAATTTTGGGAAATAGGTACTTATTCTTGACCGCCACTTTTTTTAGTTTCCTATAATCAATACACAACCTTAAATTCACATCCTTCTTCTTCACAAATAACATTAGTTCTCCCCAAGGAGACACACTTGGTCTTATATAATTCTTGTCCATTAATTCTTGTAGCTGCATCTTTAACTCTACCAATTCTAGCGTGCTCATTCTATAAGGAGTTTTGGAAACTTGCACTGTCCCTAGAACAATATCCATTGTAAAATAAATGTCTCTTTTTGGTCGTAGTCCTGTCACATAATGTAGAAACACATCTTTGAACTCTTACAACAATGGATAATATTCTATCTTTGGGACTTTGTCTTATAGAGAATCTAATATATGAGCTGCATATATTTGATAAATTTTCTAGTAAAATTGTCTTTACTCTAAGGATGAAATATGCCTTGCTGAAATTGCTTGGGAATTACTCTTACCAATATTGACCTTCCTTCTTCATCAATGCATTCAAGAAAATTTTCATAATAGTCTACCTTGCCTCTATGATTTTCCATCCAATCCATACCAATAAGAGAATCATAGGATCCTAATGGTAGCACATTTAAATTTGATTTTGTGAGGGGTACGTTAAAATATATGGGGAAATCCATCACTACTTCATTCAATTTTCTTTTTGTTGATGTGGATAATTGAACTAACCACGACTTATTATGTTTCACTTTTCTAAGAGAAAAACTTTCAACCACTTATGGAGAAACATTGTTATGAGTAGATATTAGATCAATCAAAACATAAATGGATTTCTTAGCAATATTACCTCCAACTTCCACTACTACTGATTGATAGTATGTTTGATGGTTATCCAATGCTACATAAATTTGTGGAGTTGCTCTAGCCATAACCTCCATTGTAACTACTGCTTCTAATTTGTGCAGGCCTCAAGGGTTCTCTTTTCGACGTGGACAATATTTAAGCATGTAGTTCTATTCACATCCCCAACTATGAAGTGACCCCTTTGTCCCTTTCTCTACTACTACTTCTAGCTTAAATCCATTTCGTGCATGCTAGCCTTGTTGGGGATTTCTCGATTGATTTTTAAATGGAGGCTTAAATCCATTTTTCTTATGGTCAAACCTTCCTTTTGTATTTCCCCTCCATTTTGGATGAATTTCTAACTTTCCTTTTCTATGCTCATAGCAATCTATGTCCATTCTAATGGATTCATTAAGAGTTAGTGGATTGACAAACTCAATCCTATCTCTGAAATTTTGAGGCAGATTTCCAATGAAGGTTTGAATTTGTATCCTTTCATCTTTGATATAACAATTGAAGATCATCTATTTATATTGTAGATAATAATTCTGCCCTTTTCATTTCTTGAGTAGTCATGAATTCTTAAATATTTCTACATCCCAAGAAGCCATGCTTCTGTATCTTGACCTATCTTATTTTATCCATCAAATGTGGGAGGCCTTTCCTTTCTAAATTATCCTTGTGGAATCCTTTTGAATTTCCTTCTTCCTTCAAACATACTAGAAGTACACTTTGGACTACTTCGAAAACCTCTCGAGTCATATGACATGCTAGAAGAAGACCTTGATGAGGGTTATCTACGCTTTTTACTCATAGAACCCTTTCTTGGGCTTGGAGTCCTCTTCTTGGAGTGGCCCCTAGAGTGGCTCTCTACGTCTCTTCCTTCTTATCCCACATTACTTGTATTAGACTCAAGGTTAACCCTCTACTAGATATCGGTGATGATCTACAAAATAGCGCTAATGATCTGGTTCTTCTCCTCCTGAGCCTTCATCAGTATTTCATTGAAACTCATCATGGATTCAACCAAATTTTGAGGAGTGATTTTATTTATCCTCCCATTGGATTTTGTCTCACTTTTTTCCTCTTACATATTTTATCCTAATACATCCTGATCATGTTCATAGGGGTCCTAAGCCTCATTCATGGTTACCATTTTCTTGTGGAGACTCTTTCCCTCTTATTAGAAATATTAGTAATATATGAAATGGCACTGAAAAATGTTATTTTGAATATAATTAGTCTCATCAAATTATTCACATGGTTCTTATGCTTTCTTTTGTCTCATTTATTCATTTATGGAAACTACTCTTAATTCACAATCTGTTTTTATCAAAACAAGGTCATAGGAAATTTTCTGCTCAAATCTGTACGAAATATGAATCCCTCATTCAGATTCTGATTATGCGCCATTATTCCCCTCTGAATAATATTTCCAATTCATATCCCCGTGCTTCATTATGATCTAGGACCTAAAAGTTACACTTCACCAAAAATGTTGATTTCACCCAATTCTGCACTTTTTCCATAGGTGGAATTTGGATTTAGAGGCCAACTTTAGCCACTTGTAGAAGTATATATAGAGAGAAATAAAAAATATATATATAGGGACAAGTTAGTACATATAACAATATCACTTAGAATATTTCAATTATATCATCCGATGCACCATGAAACCTCTATAAAATTCTAGGTTTGACTACTTTTGACTTTTGCAACTTTTCCCAAACTTGGAATTTTTGGCAAAAATGGTTATCTCCCAAACTAAGCACTTTTGGGAAAACTTTGTTTAACAAAAAATGTTTTTTTAATGACTAGGTAAAATTCTAAGTTCAAAATTTTTATTTTTTTCAACATTTAGGGTCGCTTTTACCTCCTTCAAGATTTTCAAAATCCTCAAAAAGTGATCTAGGAGGATCCAAGAGGGAAATTTTTTTGAAGTCCTCCAATCTTAGCAAAACTAGTGTCAGATCAAAGGTCTCGTCGAGACGATTCCAACGGTGTTCGTTTCACCTCAAACGGACTCCGTATGAGAAAGTTATCGCGTTCTGTTCTATGAGGTCAACAGGCAAAATTGGCAAAAAGAGGTGCCACGCAACACCACTGACAGGGTGACACATGGCATCTGTACTGTGCAAACATGATGACATGGAACCACTGATAGGGTGACATGTGGCATCTGTACAATACGAATGGATGACGTGGTAGTTGTACGGACAGATAGGTGGCGGTACGGTCCAATCAGGATGCGACACGTGTCATGTACAAACGATGAGGTGGCAATCCAGTTAGCAGTACGGACCAATATGAATGCGACACATGTCAGTACGGAGGTGACTGCGCAACTTAGTTGGCAGTATGACAGATGAGTTGGCAGCTGACTGGGTGTTGAGGTGGACCAATCCGAAATTGCCACGTGGCAGCACTGGATTGGCCAATAATGATTGAAGTTCACCAAAATGTTGCTGCTCCTCTAGTTTCGAACTCCTGACCTCCCATACCCTGTCTCCGCGCCTTTACCAACTGCGCTGGTAGTATTCTTTGTATAATGTATGGAAATAATATTATTTAAAGTGGCATTTCGAGCCCCAAAGGGGCTGGGGCTTAGCCCCGACCCTGGTTCTTCCTCCAACGTGATCGGGAGCTCCGACCAGCACGGGAGCCCGCGCTCTATTTCAGCACATGTCGAATCACAAACTATAGAAAATGGGTTATAAGTGGGTCTAAAAACAAGTTACGTTATAACAAATTTGTTTAAAAAAAAAACCATATTGTGGGTTCAATGAACCATGTGGTTTTGGGGGAAAAGAATTTTATTGTAATATTCTAAAAATATAAAATGTGGTTGGCATAGTTGTAACTATGTCAACTACATAATTTAAGAAGAGCCTAACCAAGTGTGGGGAGTTGGAACCATATGCCTTCTTGGGCAAAATTTGTTGTAACCAAAGAGAACATGAGGAAAATGTGAAGAGGGGCAAGTCATGGCTATATAAGCCCCCTTAGTTGCCATTTGCCACTCATGCTTTGGAGTGGAGACTTTGTAGCTAAAGGAGAGAAGGGAGATTGCGTAGCTCTGCAGGAGGAAGGTATGAGTGTTTATACTCGTTTTACACCGTCTTCAGGCTTCAGAGTTGCTG